>JABSTR010003279.1:0-54578 GCA_013339765.2 Haemaphysalis longicornis | reverse complement strand
ACAGAAAAACACAGGGACAGGAAATTAAGTTGTGCTGGGTTCCTAGCCATGTTGGGATCAATGGTAATGAGAGAGCCGATGCATGTGCTGCCAGGCTGGTAGTAAAACAGTAACACAAGTACATATTCCTCATAGCGACTGTATGAAATTTATACGGAGTAAACTCAGAGAAACATGGCAGTCCTCATGGGGATAAACGACGAACAAACAACAACTTCACATAGTTAAACCCAACTATAGCAGAGTGGGATCAAGCAAACATGAGGAGCGCTACACAGAAGTCATTTATGTCGTCTCTCCGCATCGGACACACACACCTGACACATAACTTCCTTCTAATGAAAGAAGATAAACCGAGATGTGAGGAATGCGACCAAGAGCTAACAGTAAACCACATGTTACTCTCATGTACGAAATTTGAGGTCCTGAAAAAAAGCATTTTAGGCTGTTCTACGACGAGCACATTTCATTTCACCCAGTCTACTTTTAGGAGAAAACGCACTTGTTAAAATTTCCTCCGTTTTTAGTTTTATCAAAGAAGCAGGGATTCTAAGCAAGCTGTAAAGCTGTAACGTGATGTAACACCGTTATTATCCACAAAATACACAAAACCTTCTGTTTGGCGCATGATAGCCTAAGTTGCTTATGTGCCTTAAAACACAACACAACACAACACAACACTCTTCCACGTGAATCTGGCGCTACCGTGAGAAAACCTGCACAAATTATTGGCTTTTCTACATCGCTACAGCGAATGTTTTTTGTCAAACTCGAAATTAGGTCAGACACGTCTAGTGAAGCACGCAATTTTAATCGAAGATTGAACCCGACCTTCCCGACAGTCACCGTACCACGTTAATTCACACTAGCGAGAAGCCATCCAGACACCAGTGGAAGACATGCTCAGCCGCGACATTTTACAGTCATCGAAAAGTACCTTGGCTGCGCCGGTCATACTCGTGAAGGAAAAAGAGGCCACAGGAAATGCGTTCACTACCGGCGACTGAACAAAATCATGAAAAAATTTACCCCCGCCAAGAATCGATGACGCCCTCGACCACCTGTGCACAGAAAGTACTTCTTTTCGATGCGTGTGAAGACCGCCTATTGGCCAATAGACGTGGACGGCAGTGACGAAGAAAAGACCGCATTTACAACCACGAACAGCCTTCATGATTTCAAGGTGATGTCGTTCGGGCTGTGGACGCCACCAGCAACATTTCACACAGTCATGGACGCCGTGCTAGCTTTCTTGAAGGGGGTAAACGTGTCTCGCATCCATCGGCGAGGTTGTGGTATTCGCCCGAAGCTTTTACGAACAACTTGAAAGGTTGGCATCTGTACTCGAAGATATTTGCTGATCCGGGCTAACGCTGGAACCTTAAAAGTGCCGATTGGCATACGAAAAACACGCGTTTTTGTCCCATGCCCTCTAACGCCGCGGAAGTCCTGACGCGGCGAAAACTTCACCCATTGCAAACTTTTCAAGACCGAAACACAAGAAGGGTGTGCGAAGATTTCTCGGAGAGTGCGCATACTTCAGACGCTTCGTCGAAAACATCGCACGCATTGCAGAGCCACTCACGCGCATGACGAAAGCACCCCTGTCAGCTGGGAAAACGGCCACGAAAAAGCATTCTGCGAGCTGCAACAACAGCTGCTAAACCCGCCCGTGCTCGTCGATTCCGACGTAAACGCCGAAACGGAAATGCACACTGGCGTCAGTGATATGGCCTTGGGTGCTTTCCTTGTCCAAAAGCAACACGGCTGCGAAAACGTAATCGCGTATGCCAGATGTTCTCTTAGAAGGAGAACCGAAAATTCTTAGCCTCGGAGAAAGAGTGCCTCGGTATTATATTGGCCATTTCAAAAATTCTCCCATACGTGTGCGGCCGACCATTTAAGGTTGTGAGTGGCCACCATGCGCTCTGTTGGCTCGCCAATTCGAAGGACCCCTGTGGCAGTCTTGTGCAGTGGAGCTTGCGCCTTCAAGTGTTCGACGTTACAACCGTCTGTAAATCTGGCAGAAAACATTCCGACGTCGACTGCTTGTCCCGCGCTTCCATCGACCCACTTTCACTTGACTCCTATGAAGACAGTGCGTTCTTCGGAGTCGTGAAGAAGAGCGCCCTAGCCACCCAGTACCATGCCGATCACGAATTACGCGTCATGATCGCCTACCTCAAAGATGCAACGTCGCCGTGCCTAGGTCGTTCAAATTGAACTTACAAGCATTCTGCTTGAAAACATCCTTCAGAGTGAAGTATTTTAACGCCGAACGAGAACGAATTCTCTTTTTGTCATCGCCGCAGACCTTCGTGATGAAAGTTAGGAAGCGTGATATTGCGACCTGTCTTCTGGACTCACACACAACTCGCACTATTGTAAAAATCAAGGCGGAGTATTGTTGGCCTCGCTTTACATCTGACGTCACCCACGACGCACGGACATTCCCGTGACTGCCAGCGACGTAAAACACCTCTGACGAGTCCCACCGGGCTTCTGCAGCCGATCACTGTCCCACCGAAGCCCTTCTAACAGTTTTGAATAGACCTTCTGGGCCTGTTCCCAACGTCACGATTCAAAAACAAAAGGATCGTCGTAGCGGCAGACTACGAGGCGTGTTACGCAAAGACCGCCAGTCTTCTTCATAAACAAAGTTATTCATAAACAAGTTCTTTATAAACAAAGTTGTGCTACGACATGGAGCCCCTGAAGTCCTAATCACTGACCGCGGAACCGACTTCACAACGGAGGTTATGCAAGGAATCTTACGCCCTGGCAAAAGGGATCACGGAAAAACGTCGGCGTGCCACCCCTAAACGAATAGACAAACCGAACATCTGAACAAGACGCTTGCGGATGTGCTATCTACGTGGACGTTGAACAAGATTTGGGACGAGGTCCTTCAGTATGTCACGTTTGCGTGCAAGACAGCTTTTCAATAAACAATGCAGATGACACCGTTCGAGCTTGCTACGAAAGACGACCAACTACGGTACTTCACACCATGCTTCCGCACGCAGAAGACGGCGATCTCAACGCCGACGTCCAAGGATACCTTCGGCGTGCGGAGTAGGCCCGCCAGCTCGCTCGAGTTCTCACAATGAAACAGTAGCTGGTAGATGCCGGACGCTACAACATCAGATGCTGAGACGCGGCGTACCACCCAGGGGATCGTGTGTGGGTTTGGACTCCCATCCGACGACCTGGACTCAGTGAGAAGCTTCTCGAAAGGTATTTTGGGCCCTACCGGATTCTACAACGTGTTGGCCAACGTACCTACGAAAGGATCACCGAGGGTGATTCCGGAAGACTGCGAGGACGCACGTGGCCCGAAGTCGTCCACGTTGTTCACCAGAAACCCTACTACGCAAGAAGATGGACTTTTGTATGCTTATTCTGTATTTTATTTTATCACCGGGTCGATGCAGTCTTAGAGAGAGGGGCAATGCCGCGAACAATGCATTGCGTTTGTTTCATATATGTTTTGTTTTTGCCAAACGGGTGCGCCAGGCTGTGCTATCTGCGTTAACCATGGGCCAAATGAAGCGCGTGTTCCATTTTTTATGCCGCAATTGTTATTTCCTTTGCCAAAGAGCGTGTTTCGAACTAACGTCACCAGCCTAGAATAGTCTTCTTTGAAGTACAGTGTTCTGGATGTAATTGACAGTACAGGAACAGTTGCCCAAGAGATAACATCCCGCCGAGCTGACGCCGAGGTATTATTTTTACGACACTCACTCGCGCACACCACTTTACGGAATGCATTTTCGTGCCTCTGTATTCATTGACTTTTTCGGTGAGCACAAGTTAGATCCAATAAACTTTGGTTTTCTAGACAAAAAACTGCGTTACCTTTGGCTCGTGACTATATGCGGGGAGATTATCCTGCTAATTGATTGCGAAATAGGGGAGCAGCTGTGAAATGCATGATTCAGACGTGCCCGAAGTAAGCCTCCTAAAAAACCTGTCTAGATATTTGCCCGCCTAGTGAACGCCCGTCCGGTTGGTAGAGCAGAAAACATGGCTCTGTGGCATCGCGGGCGGCCCTATGGATAATAAAACTTGCAGTGAAATTTTTAACTTGGGGGGAACGCACTGTTACGGCAACGTTCTTCGTCTGCATAGAAAAGCCCATGTTTTCGCTAGCTGGTCTAATCAGGCAAAAAATTTTTTTAGAAGAGAATGTACATTTCCAACTAAGCAGAGGCGCCATCAGCATAAGGGTCGGCGAGATCTCGATTCTAAACTGGGCAGGAAGAGACGAAGAGCCCAGCAGACGCAACGACTGGCATTCTTGCAATGACGCACCCATAGACGCCTTGCCGAGGAAATCCTGATGCCTTAATTGCGCGAGTGCGTGCTGATGGGTGAGGTACCTGCTGAGCTCGCAAGGAGACAGTTGAATACAGCAGAAAGAAATATCCTAGCGGTGTGTACTATCGTTGGCGCATACGGTTATTTCGAGCTACCGATACTGTCAAGGTAGCCATGCGCGTAGTTAACACCACACTTCCGTATATCATCGATGCCCTGATACCTTCGGTGGTCACCGAGAGGTCGCCATGTCTAACAACTGATTTTTGTTATTTATAAAAGCTTAGGGTGAATGTTAAACCTTCCCCTGCGCCTAAGACTCTTTAAAAATAAGGAATGACTTTGTCGTTTGTAACTAGGTCGGTTTCCTAAAAGAACAAGGAAGTCATCCCCGCATCTAAAGCCTTTGAGGAAAAAATCGGTGTCGAGAACGCCATGCAGAGCCCGGTAAACATGGGGAATGTTTAACCCTCACCCATTAGTTTTATCAAATAAAAAAATTCAGTTTTTAGCTATCGTGATCACCTTTTTTAGATATTCATGTTTGTTGGGGCTACAACCACAGTAAAAAAAAGAGCTTCTCCCTTGCGAGTCTGCCCACTAAAAAACCGTAAAACGAGCTACATCCACTCAGAGCATCAAGTCATCATTCATAAACTCCAGCCCTCATTGTTCGAATGAACATTGAGCTGCACAGCTGTCCCGCCTCAAGGCAGCGGGTTTCCCTGAGTAGGTTAAGATCGCTGTAGCGAAGGCCTCACTGAAGAAGCTTCAGCTCGGTGAATTCAGTCTTAAGGTGTGTTAGGTCAGTGAAAAGCGAATATGACAGAAGCGCAGCAGAGAGTCAGCATGCCTGAGGTGGTACGTTATGTCCACAGAACCTCCAATTAGCTTAAAAATGTCGCCTACAAGTACGGCAATAAACTGGTCTTGGGCCCCGGTTAAACTTGACGGAAGGGAAGTACGCATTGCACAAGAAAACAAGAACCGTAAAGGGTGCCGCCAGAAGCACGCCAACACCTACGTGGACTGCAAAGTGAGTGTGGTTTATCAAATCCATTGAAGTGTAGAAACGTCTACGTAGGGCAAACCGGGCGCTGAATCATGACTGTATGCTTCAGCGTGACCTCTCAGTAAAAAACAAAACTAACGTTCAATAAACCCGATGGGTCATACCGTTTCGTGGTTATTTACCGCAACTTGAAACATGCGCCATGCTAGGTTCCTTACTCCCTTCCGATTATTCTGCAAACACTGTTGGAATTCTGTTCTGCGAACTTTTTCACAGTGGTATTCATGGCGTCCGGATACTTGCAGATAGAATTGCACGAGCACGACAAATAAAAGACGCCATTCAATACGACTTGAGGGTACCACCACGGCTGACGCAAGCCTATGCGCCCTGTAAACAGCGCCGCGGTATGACAACGCACGGCAGACGTCATCTTCGCTGGCCTTTTAGGGAAAGTGTGTTATGTATCATACAACTTGTAATGTACAGAAGCACATTGGACAGCCACTTAAACTACCTGCAAAATGTCCTCTGAAGGTTGCATGCAGCTGGGTTAAACTCAAACCACCCCAATTCCAATTTCTGCGCCCTGTAGTAACATACCATAGGACACACCGTATCGGCGGAGGGAGTTCGACCAGACCAGTGCAAGATACAATGTATCAGAAATTGCCGCACCCCAAAACAAAAACCGGAGCCAGGCAGTTCCTGCGCCTGCTCTCCTATTACAGGCGGGAACTTCCTCATTTGGCCGAACTCAGCTGACAACCGAGGAACCATTCAGCTGGGTCGAGTAGGAGCAAGAAGCTTTCTTGTCTGTGAAACGCAAGGTGATGGAGGCTACCTTGCTGCAGTTCCCGTATTTCAGCAGGCCATTTGCACTCGCTACAGGCGCCTCTAAAGGGGTGATTGCGACGGTGTTATCGCAGAAGTTCGACCGGAAAGAACACCCCGTGGCGACGCTTAAACTGCGGAATAGATATACGGCACTAGCGAGCAGGACTGCCTTGCCGTAGGTTGGTCGGTGGCCACTTGCGGTGTTTTCTATATGGGAGGCACTGTAAGATTTTCACGGACTCTAAGCAGCTAACATGGCTCAGGAATGCTCGCGACCCCAGGTCTAGGCTCGTCAGGTTGAACTTTGTTTTTCAGGCGGACGACTTTGAAATTGTTTACAGGACCAGAAGAATGAATAAGAGCCCTGGCAGCATAAGCAGGAGCGCCTGTGCAGGCAATCGATATATTTGTGCAATTGGTGGAGGAGTCTCGCATGAAGCGGGAGCAGCTCAACCATCCCGGTATCGAGAAAATTGTCAAATTATATAATGCTGGCGACAGTCAGGAACAATATTTATGAGCATGGACGACGGTGGTCAATTGTAGTGCCAGTTCAAGGCAGGAGGAAGTACGAGACACCTAGTAGTACCTACATCAATGAGAGGCGAGCTGCTTCGTGTGCATCATGATGGTCCGTACGCTGACCCCTCATAGGCACGCAAAACGCCAGAGGATAGGCGCGTCGTACTTTGGGCCGGGAAGGAGGGAACACGTGCTAGAATATTGTCGGAAGTGCCATTCTTGCGCTCTCCATGAAACCTCAAGAATGATTAGCGTACTCATTTGCAGTTGTTCGACGAAACTCACGCGCCTTTACACTGTACCGCGATGTATATAGTGGATCCCTAGCAATTACCGCTTCCGGAGGCAAGTACATGCTATTTTTGTAGACCACCTGAGCCCTTACCGGTGAACCTTCCAACTGGCAGAGCACGGGGCAGGAACCGTGGCGCGCGTTTTTGTCGAAGTAATGATACTGAGGCACGGCATGCCCGAGCACCTTCTAACCAAGCGGGGCACGAACTTTGTCTCACGGGTAATGAAGCAGGTGTACGACGTTTTGGGTATACAGAAATTGCAGACCACCGCTATCACCCGGAGTGTAACAATGAAGTAGAAGCACGGAATCAAACGCTTGTGACCATGTTGTCTTATTACGTACCACACGAGTGACGAGACTGGGATATATAGCTTTCTTTTGCTATACACACATACAACACGGCCGTCCACGAGAGCACAACGAAACCCTGTTTTTCGTCCTTCACGGCTGCGATGCGGCGATTCCGGGCAGTGTTGGCGACACAGCTGCAATACATTATAAAACAATGGAAGACTACCGCGCGGAGCTGCCTTAATGCCTTTGAATCTTCTACTACAAGCTCGCGGCTGAGGCACTAAGAAAAGCGGCAGAGAAAAGAAAGTCCAGCACTGAAAAGGAGCCAAAAAGCTTGCGTTCATACAGTCAACAGGGTCTATGTCAAAGTAGACGGCTAGACACATGGTCTGGCTAAGGCGCGCGCGCCGAAATGAAAAGTACCGCTCCGGATAATCGAATAGCTGTTCACTGTCACGGCCCTCATTAAAGGGATTCGTATGAAAGACGAAATACTTTTTAACGTCAACAAGCTGAAAATTGCTTTAGTTGTAGTGCAGGGGAGCCAGGACTTCCTATGGAGAGTAGTAAGGCAGACAGGTGCCGTTCCTTTTTCTCGGAATGCAGAATCTGAGCTACAAACCAGTTCGTCGTCGCGTTACCTCGAGTCGGGATAGAGGAAATAATTCCACAATCCCAAACCCCATTGGCAAGCAACCCGACACCACCACCTCCCCCGCCAAGCCGACGCATATTTATGCCCTAAGAAGCAGGGGGGGGGGGCGTGCTGTATCATCGCTAACCATAGTTTTTCTGCTGTATCTGAGTGGAAAAGTCTTAATTTTGGTGTTCATATCTTGTTCACGTAAACAAGTATGTTGAGATTTGCTCGGGTCAAGCATTTAGGTTACAAAATGCGAATGGCGTTTGATCAGCATCTTTTGTGACAACACATCCCTGTTTTCTACACTGTGTCACCGATGGACCCTACCGTGCTTGGTGAAACGACTAAGTGTCGAGAATGTGTCAGTCCATGTTCTGTCATGCCGTGTGTCGTGCCAAGTACCAACCACGAAATGTGCCTAAACTCGTTTGCACCAGGACTTTTGCCGGAACAATAGTCTTCTCCGGGAATAGGTGGGTACGACGTTCGGACGTTGCCATACGACGCTCGGACGTTGTCATACGACGTTCAGACACGATGTTCGGACGTGGCCATACGAAGTCGGACGTTCAGCGGCTGTGTCCTCTATTCTCTTCTTTTTGTATTGTTTCCGTTCACGCTGACAACCATGAATGCTATCCAACTCGCCCAATTGGCTACCTTGTTACAGTTCATTACTACTTCAACAGGCTCTTTTACATGTGTCAGCGCCTGTGTCGTCTATTATCTTCTTGTGTATTGTTTACGTTCGCGCTGACCACCATGAATGCTATCCAACTCGCCCAATTTGCTACCTTGGCATACGGTTTTACCGTTTGTACCAATATATGAGCTTACAATACCGTCCTTCACGGGAATTGGCACAACCCTACCTCGAAGCAACCGAAACGCTTCTGGAGCACGGCATGGATGCGAGGAGAGAGCGAACAATGACTTGCCGGACTTTGTTCACCAGCGCTACTTCCCTTGTGTTCACGCAACGCTCGTAAGGTATAGGAAGTCCTCCAAACAAACCCCCGTGCTCGCCTTCTCCTTCCGACGCCAAGCGATACCACCGGAGGAAGCCGCCGTGGCACCTATCGGCCTTTGCGCTTCTGCCTTCCGGCTCAAAAACCACGATAAATACAGCTCCCTTATTCTTCCACCAGCACATACCAGCGGGCCCGCAGCAGAACTCCGAGAATACCTCCACAGCCCAGTGGGTGCGCTTTCCCCGGCTCTAGAGATTGAGCCCCCGCTACAGCGGTACGCCTGCACCTCCCGTGCACCTAGGCACGAGAGAGAAGGGCCTTGCATCCACGGCCAGGAATCAGCCACCCACCTGACACACCTCTACCTGACCAGAAGCCGGACTAGCACCGAAAATACCCTGTCCTCGATACCGGTGAGGGAGTCGGTGCCATTTAAACTTTTATTGATTAAGCGTCAGCGTTACATGTTGACGCCCGCCGGTGCCTGTGGCTAGTTTCCTCTCTAGTCTGCGTGGACCCACTAAAACGGGAAACAGTGACACAGCCCCTAAAGAGCTTGTCACAGTCCTCGTACCAAAAAGGTCACAGCTTCCACTTTCACTTCAAGTACATTAATCATGCAGTGTCCGGACCTCTGCTATGCGTACATTGTACAGCGGGTTCGGCATGTTATACTTGAGTAGTGCTGAATGTCGACGTGTTTAAGACATCGAAAGCAAGTGCAATTTACAATTTTGTATCTTTTAAACAAGTGCCCCTTCTTATAGGCAGGTGCTTCCATTTGTAAGTGGCCCGCACGCCATCAATAGGACAGTCGACAGCCACAGAAAACGTTTGGTATTGTTTTTTGTTTTTGTTTTGTTTTGTCCTTGTTTTTGCGAAAAGCAAAAAGGCCATCGAAAAGGCGTTCGTTTTGTCGGCTCTGAGCCACAGACGTAGCCCTGCTATCCCTCAGGGAGGGAAACATCGTAAAATAAAGGAAAGAGTAAAAATGCGCACTTTTTTCTTACGTGGAAACAAAAGGTTGAAAATTGCGTGACCAGGTACAAGAAAGTGAACTTGCAGTTTTTATAAAAACGAGAACGCAAAAAAGCGGCAGCAGTAGCGCCGCCCAGAGACCCGAGACGGGGCTCTAACGTGTGACTCCAGCCGCTTTTGACTTCTACGCGAAAAACGTAGGGGAACGCGGTTTTTCCCCAGCCCTTATGGCCTTGCTAAAATGCTTGTTGACTCAATTTTGAAGAAAATCTAGACTGTTTTTATTTCTTCGTTATGCAATTTTATAAATCCGCGACCAAGAATCTTTTTTGCATATGTATCAACATCGTCCAGGCAAGCCATATTTTCTAGATATGTATAAAAGCATCATGTCGATGCTACCCATCCCTTAAAAGTGTGCCACTATTGCAGGAACGGAGATAGGGGACGTCAAATGTATTTAGATTGTTACGTGTGGTCAGATTTTTCAATTTTTTTCAATTCTTTTCAATTTCAATTCTTCGTGCTAGAACTGCCAAATCTGCTATGCAATGTTTATCATTTTGGCGTGGTTTTAGTATTCCAATAAGTTTTAGTTATAACAATTACTCTTTCACACGCGAAAAGTTCCTAAGTTGGAAAAAACATCAGCTGCCGGAAACCGAGCGTACCCGCGTCACCTTTGCAATTTTACTTTCTCCCCAATTACGCCAGCTAAATAACAACAAAATCTACTGCAGGGCTACCACATGGCTTGCACGAAAATTATGATGAATAATATAAAAACGAAAATTTGCGTGGGCACTTTTCTTCTTTCTTTCGTGAAGTCACCCTAGATGAGAACCAGCGATAAGTCAAATGAAGTTGAAAAGTAAAATGTTGCGGGAAAAACGCTACCAAATAGAACCACAAATTGTCAGTTTACGAAGTAAGAAACAACTTAGTGCTTCAGAGAAATGGGGGAAAAACAATATATAAACTGAAAGGAGCTACGGGTTACACAGGAAAGCATAATTTACACTTTACCAGGTCTCCAAAGCACACAGAGGACATTATTGTTACGAAAAAAGAAACAATGACTAGCAAACATCGAGAAATAATTTTCGCAGGTTGTTTCACGCTTGTGTGGTTCTTCAAAAAACGGCAGCTTGAATGCATTATTTCTATCAGCATATTTATCGCCATCAACATCATCACGATCATCCTATCTGCGCCCACTGCACGGCAAAAGGCTCTCCAATTGATCTCCAAATAACTTGAACTTCAACTTTATTGAGCATTTCGTACAAAGAAATGAGAGGACAAATAGCAAAAGCTGCAAAACTGCAGCTTGACGAGGTGTTTGCCTCGTCAAGCTTCGACCAATATATCCCCGAAAACTTCTCCATCTCATCTACCCATCTAACATTCTGTAGCCCCCTGACAGGCTTGCCTTCTCCTGCGATTCATTCTTTTACCCTTAATGACAAACGGTTATCTTGCCTTCGCATTTATGCCCTGCCCACGTCCTTGTCCTCCTAATTTCTACTAATATTCCCTAAAAACGCGTTTGTTCCCTGACCCACTGCACTCTCTTCTTATTCCTTAATGTTAAACCTATCATCTACCGTTCCATTGCTCGCTGAGTCGCCCTCAAATTATGTTTATCCCTCTTAGTGATTCTCGACGTTTTTGTCCCGTAAGTGATTACCGGTAAGACGCACATGTCATACTTTCTTCTTGAGAGACAATGGTACGTGGCTATTCACTATCTGAGAATTACCTCCCTAATGCACTCCACCACATTTCTAGTCTTTTCAATTATCTCTGCCTCATGGTTTGGATCCAGGGTCACAACTTGGTATAAATAGATATGTTCGCTTACCACTTCCACTGTCTGGCCACCTATATCAAACCACTCTGCTCTCACTGGTTTATTGAGCATTGCTTTAGTTTTCTGCATATTAATTTTCAGCGCACGGTTCTTTGGCAGTCGTCCCCGAGTTCCATAGCAAGGCACGTAATCTGCAAATCTGAGGTTACCAAGGTACTCTCCATTAACCCTTACGCCCACCTGTTCCCAATCCGATGTTTTGCATACTTCTTGTACAAATGCTGTGAATTACATTGGGGAGGCTATGGGGTCTTGTCTCGCGCACTTCCTTATATATACTTTATAGATATGTTGCTGATCTGCATATGAACGACGATGGTAGTGGTAGAACGAGTGTAGATATGCTCTAGTATTCTTACGTAATGCGCCTATGATGATGATGATGATGATGAGGTTGGTATTTTAATGGTGCAAGGCCAACTTATTACAAAGAGCTCCAAACAATAGTGATTTCATGAAAGCGACTTGAAAGTGAAAGTACAACATTCCAGTAAAAACAAATGAAGTAAAACGCAACATAATGTATATGACCGGTGTAAAGGGCCAGGTGGTCAAGATGCTTAAAAAGAAATGAGGTGCAAATATTTTAAGTTTTTAAGAAACTGAAAAACACGTTTGACTAAAAAAATGGGCCTGTCTCGTGAGAAGTATGACGGGTGTAGTAAAATATGTCGCGTGTATAGTTGTGGGAAGTGTTTGCGTCGTCTATGTCAAGTGCCTTGCATTCAATGAGTATGTGGATTACGGATACGCCCTCTCCACACCCGCTACACATGGGTCTTGGGGTTCAAGTGACCAGGTGGGAGTGTGCTACATGTGTGCGGCCTATCCGTAATCTTGCCAAGTTGTGGGAACCGGTTGTGCATCGGCCCAAGTGTGGTATTACATTGTGGAGTTTATTGCCGATATGTTCACTCCAATATTTTTGCCATGTTTTACGTAGTTGTTGTTTTATGTGTGGTTTCCAATCAGCGTAAGGTACTGTTGGGATGTGTATCATGTTTGTGAGTGCAGCAGCGGCCATTTCATCTGCCGTCTCATTTCCGACGATGCCTGAGTGGCATTGGACCCAACAAACAGTCATCTCAAAGTTTGCGCCCCAAGCCGACCTAATTGTCCCGAGAACAAGATTTATGACGTGATTTCTGGTTTTTTGGGGACGATAACGACCGTACAACACCTTATAAATTTGTGTAAAGGCGGATTTTGGGATATGACATATCACAATGTGATTCACAGCAAGAAATGTTCCATAAGCCTCTGCTGTGAAGAAGTTACAGGTTATATTCATGGATTCAGAAACTTTAAAATGTGGACCGTGTGCAGCACATGACACAGAGCAGGTAGTTTCGGAGGCGTTGTTGTAAAATTCAGTACACTGGTACGTCTCCTGCAGTGACAGCAAGTGCTGCAGACTCGCATTTCTTGGTACCATATTTTTGTCGCTTTGAATGAAATACAAGTCACATGACACAGCTCGAAGCTGCAATGGCGCTATAAAACCGATGCGTGATTATTTGAAGGTGTTGAAAACGGAAACGTTAAGTAAAGCCACCTCCTCTCTCATTCTTTGTTAGAAGGGAACAGAAGTGAATGGGAGATTTTAAAAGAGCTGTGATGTAGATGTATCCATAAAAATGGGTTTAAAAGAATTGTATCGACTGATGATAATTTAGAAGCATGTAAAAAATCAACTAATGTTCGCTGGGGCTCTAGGCACCATTTGTAGCATTCCACATACAGGCTTTGGACAGGGCTTGTATGGAAAGCGCCACACGCGAGGCGAAGTCCCAAATGCAGCACTGGCTCGAGCATTTTTAGCACTGTTTTCGTGGCTGACCCAAACAGGACACTTCCGTAATCCAAGTGAGACCCTACCAATGCGTTACAGAGGCGCAGCATGAGTTGTTTTTCTGCACCGTATGATTGCTGAGATAGGACTTTCAGAATATTCATTGTTTTCAGACGTTTTTACTTGAGCTGTTTTATATGGGAGTTAAATGTGAGCTTTTCCTCCATCACCACACGCAAAATCTTCTGTTCTTTTTTAACAAGAAATGGGTCAGCATTGAGAATTATTTCTGGATCGGGCCTTAGTTTGCGTCTCTGAGAATGCGGCCAAGGTACTTTTCGGGGGATTAAAATTGAAACCATTTATTCTGCTCAGCGAGAAAGTTTGTTTAACACAAGCCGGACCTGACGTTCACATATAGATATATTTAAAGAATACTTACACTTCACTTTGACGCCTAAACAAGTGATATAATTGGCTTTAGTAGTTTGTGCAGATGCTTCACAGAAGTTTTTGCAGCGATCCGAGGCCGGAATCACATCTAAAATCGATTTTGAATGTCCCGGCCGCGAGCTTCCACAAATCGGAAGCACTAGCGAAATCGCTTTCGGCGTGACTAAACATAGGCCGGCGTGTCTGGCAGGTTCAGGGTGACGTCATATAGGCGTTTTCGCAGACGGAAACGATATCCTGCGCTGCTGTTGTCGGTGGTATTCGTTTGGGCAGGAGACGTACGGGTATAGCTGTGTGAGCAAGGCTTGTAAACTTTACGCACTTTGCGTGTTCGACGTCTTTGCTCTTCAGTTCTTTGCCTGCGCATGGTGTTCTCTTGCACTGGTGCCGAAAACTGCGGGGTGCCGGCACTGCGTGGTGCGCGATGTCAACGCGCACCGCCGCGTCGCCGCGGTGCGCCCAAACTGTGCCATGGCAAGCTCGCGGATGCGAAGTTCTGCTCGTGGAAGCCTGTCCGAGAAAATTGACGCCGCCGCCGCTAAGATGCATTATTTTCCACACGACGACATGTAGTGCTAAACGTGGACTGAGTTCGTGTGCGGCGGCGGCCGCAAGAACTGTCGCTCAAGCCAGCGGGCTTGGCGTTGCTCGTGTCAGCTTGGGTGTTGGGAACTTCAGGATTAGTATTGGGGCGAATATTTGATCGCTGGTGTCTGTACAACTGCGAATGACCATCCCTTACACAACTTTCCACCACACTATCATCCCATTTTCCGCAAACTGTGCTTTATTTTGGCGATAATTGCCGTTTCAGCAATCAGTGAGCAAGGAGCGAATTGTTTAAAACGACAGGGCGTCGCTTTGAAACGACGGGGTAGCGCCATGCAAATTCACATGTTCTGGGGTCGGGGCCGTCGTTTTGAGGAGCTGTGCAAGGAGTATGAGCCTGAGAAAAGCACTGTGGCAAGGGCAGCACTGTGGCACCCGCTGCTCCCCGTCGTTTCACGTTTCGCTTCGAGCCCTTCCCACAGTGCGTTTCTCAGGCTCATACTCCTTGCACAGCACCTCAAAGCGACGGCCCCGACCCCAGAACACATGAATTTGCATGGCGCTACCCCGTTGTTTCAAAGCGACGCCCCGGTTTTAGAGAAATCGGCCCCAAGACATCTGCCGTGGCCTGTTTTGATTCTAGTGCGCAGGTGGCGCCATCTTTCGGCCACTCGCCGCATCGTGGTGCCGGCAGTGCTGTGTCGGAGTGCGAACCTACGCTGCCCGTCAGCGTAGGCTTACCATCGCGGCAAATATCTGAACGCCCCTTTTAAATTCAGCGCTGATAACAACCCCTAGCACAATTTTTCAACACACTAACATCTACTTTCTCGTATGTGGAACTCCTTTTCCGCAATCAGATTGATTATAAGAATGGCGACAAGCTGTTGCTATCACGGTCTGCGCCGGCTCGAGCCGCAGGGATATTAGAAAAACATACGACGGCGAAGACATCGCCGGCCTAATCGCCTGGCCAAGTAAAGTTGCTCTGTCTGTCGGGTGGCAGTGACTCATGCGAGTCTGACGATGCAGACAACGTGTCGAGTGCTCCGGCGATTGCGAACCATGTGCAATCGTAGCAGACGATGCGGCTAACGTCCCTGACATCACGGGTGACACCATGACGTTAGACTGGCCCGCTTGCAGGCTGGCCTTTGAACGGCCATTTTCCCGCCCTGCGACCGAATTTGAAACTGGTTGCAATAAACGTGCTATAATTATTTCTGTGTTACCGGCTGACGGCTTTCGGTTCCATTTTCCTAATTACTGGGCCAATAGGTATTCTTTACAGCAAAAAAGCTGAAAGTGACAAATGTAGTGTCAGTACTGCCTTAGAGATTTAAAAGATATTTCTACATGATCCACACACACTTAACACGAAATCGATGGAAGCAATGCTTTCCAAAGCGAGTTCATATTGGCAATAAAAATCGTGCTCCTGAAAACTCCGTCCTGAGGCACGCAAGTTTCTTGAATGTGAACTCTCGACAGTGCCAACCCAACTCTCACTAGAAACCCTCGTTTGGACAAGTAACAATCAAGAGTGCTCAAAACGTTACCTTTTATGCGATACGATTTTAGGTCGGCAAGGATGCCGTAGGCCCATGCCATATCATAGGCTTTTTAGATGTCAAAAATTACGGTCGTTCAGTACTGTTTATGTATAAAAACATCTTTAATTTATGAATATAATGCTACTGGTTGATCATTTGTCGATCGGCCTGCCCGGAAGCCTACCTGGGAGCTCTCGGGAAGAGCATTGTACTTACGAATGTACACGAGCCTGCGGCTAATCATCTTCTCGAGAAGCTTATACAGGCAGCTAGTAAGGGCAATGGGCCCTTAGCTTGCCGTAGAGAAAGGGTCCTTCTCTTTCTTCCGGAAAGCCACTACTATGCCCTGCCTCCAAGAGTGTGGAATGTGCCCCGAAAGCCATATTTTATTGTTATGTGTAGGAGTGTTTCAAGAGTGTATGAATGTAGGTGTTCTATCATGGTGTATGTAATTTGTCTGCACCTGGAGCTGAAAATTTACATGTGGTCAGAGCCGCCTTCAGCTGAAGAATTGAAAACGGAGAATTTTATGAAGTGTGCTACTCTTACCTATCACCCAGGGACTTCTTTCCGCAAGACATTTTGTGTTTCATGAAACGTTGTGTAGTGCACTGAACAAGACACGTTTTGGAAGTCTTGTGCAAGTGTGTCAGCGTGGTCTTATAGTATGTCCTCTATTGTGCTAAGCAGGAATAGGCTTTGTGTTTGTTGTCCTTTGAGCTTACGTATGGGGGTCCAGACTTTGGGTGTTTCCGTGTATGAATTAATTTATGTCAAGAAGGTGCGCCATTTCTCTCGTTTTGCCTCACGGCGCACACGCTTCCCAAGTGCTTTTGCCCGTTTAAAGGAGATGACGTTATCCAACTGGGGTAACAGCTAAGGACCCCCACGCCTTGTTCTGGGCCTCTCGTGCTCGCCTGCAGTCCTCGTTCCACCAGGGCTTTCTTGTGTGCGCGGGGCACCGGACACCTGGGGAATGAACTATATAGAACCATCAAGGATGTGCGCCGTGAGGAGTTGGGCGGCTTCGTCTACGTGTAAGTGTGCTATGGCTGTGTGCTCTACTTCAAGTGTATCTGTGAAAATACTCTCGTTAGCTTTTGCTTCGTTAGACTTGCTATGGAAAGATGAGCTGTTGCGGCCTTTGCCTATATATGTCAACGTGGTTCGAAAGTGGTCGCAACCATATGGGTGTGTGCTCACGTCCCACTCGAGTGATGGAAAGAAAACTGCATAACCGAGTGCCAAGTCAAGGTATGAATATGAGTTTTGTCCTAGATTATAGTATGTAGGCTGTTTTTTGTTAAAAAGGCGTGCTCCGTAAGATCTTAAAAGCTTTTCCATGAGGTGGCCTCGAACATCCGTGCGGGAAGAACCCAAAGGGGATTAGGAGCATTGAGGTCTCCTAATAAAAGAAATGGTTCTAGTGACTGGTCTATCAGAGCCTCAAACTCGGAGCTCGATAGCATGTGATCAGGACGAATGAAGAGGGGCAATACTGTTATTAACTTGTTGAATATAAATGTGCGGATTACCACACCCTCAAGCACAGTGTTTGGATGGATAGGGATACAGGCTAAAGATTACCGGGTAACGATGGCCACACCACCTGAAGATGTACCACCATTTTCCCTGCCCCTTTTAAATATCATGTAGCTGCTAAAGAAATTTGTGTGCATAGAGTTTAAATGTGTTTCCTGAATACAAATCACACTTGGTTGATTCGAATGCAGTATCTCATTATCTCATCAAGTTTTATATGTACGCTGCTACAGTTTCATTGAATAATATTTTCTTTTCCCATTCTGGGGATGTAGGAGCTATTGGAGTCTGTGTATGTGTGTTGACGTGTTTTTGGGGGGTTGTTCTCTTTGAGGGGGCTTTTTCGGCCTTTCGGTTGGCTTGGACGTAGGAGGACGCTCCTTGCCGTGCGCTGCAGGCAAGAACGGCGTTACGTCCACCTTGTCGTCAGATCGTCAGACCTTGTCGTCAGATCGTCAGACCTTGCCCGTCGAACCGCGCACCCCGGACTTGGCCACCCTTCGGGGTCCCATCATTTGAGCCGGCACCGTCGCGGCCATTGGGGGTGCCAGAAGTGGCACGGGTGGGGCTGTGGCTGTAGGAGCCGATGTGAGGCCATTGGTGTCCAACTCCTAGGCACCCTCCAACCCACGGGAGGACGAGAAGGTAGCGTCCGGAGGCGCACCGGTCCCGGCGGAAGCGGTTAGCACCACAACCACGGCTGCCTCAGCAAGCGGTGTGATTACGGGTTTGGATGCCCGAATCAACTCAGCGAGGGGTGCAGGAGGGACCAAGTCAGACTCGCTGAACTGGGAACCTGTACAAACAAGACCCCGCTCTACCCCACGGCGAGGTGTGTTGGCGTACCTCCGTAGGGGGAAAGAGGTGTCCCTCTTCTGCGCCTGTGGGAAGGTGATGTTTTCTGTGACCTAGATATTGAATATATTGTTACAGTGTGTCAGTAGTTAAAGAACGAAATGTTAGTACATAGCCCCAAGCATTGCGGACATGTGCTAGGGCTCAGCTGCGAGGAAGAAGAGGTTCGGGCTAGGTCCAACGCGGTGCTCGCTTCTCTGTGTGTGTGAAATACACCTTCATTTTTACGTATTCCTCTCCGTAACATCTTGGTGGAGGTTGCCCGACATTCCTTACCTCTCGTCTTGGTGCTCAAATCCTCGAGGCTTCGTGACCATTCATCACGTTACCCCCCAGTGGGCGTCATATTCACCCTGCCACCATGGCTCTGCCCAGCAAGTCGGCGACTGCGCTGGTCGTCGTTACTCAGCCCCGCGAGCCTGGTTTCTTCACCAGCACTGACAACGTCGACGTCGAAGATTGGATCAAGCACTACGAGCGGATCAGCACCCACAACCGTTGGGACCCCACTATCGCCACCTCCCTTGCTGCTCGCCAACCTCCCTTGCTGCTTCAGAGGTACGGCCCTCACTTGGTATGAGACGAATGAATCCACGCTCACCAGCTGGGACGATTGTAAAGCCAAGCTTTTGGAAGAGTTCGGCAACCCTGTCGCCCACCAGTTACGCGCAAAAAGGGAACTTGCCTCCCGTGCCCAAACGTCGACCGAGCCGTACGTCGCCTACATCCACGACGTTCTGGCTCTCTGCCGTAAGGTCGATGCGAGCATGAACGAGCAGGACAAGGTCGGGCATGTGCTCAAAGAAATAGCTGATGACGCCTTTCACTTGCTAATATGCAAGGACTGTACGAAAGTTGATGCTATCCTGAAAGAATGCCGGCGCCTCTAGCATGCGAAGAGTCGGCGCATCACGCAGCAGTTCCAACGGCTACCCAACACCGCTGCTACTTCTTCGTGCGACGCACCAGCCCCTCAGTCGTTTTCGCCCGCGCCTTCTTACCGCGACGCCCTAGAGCACACCGTCCAAAAGATAGTACGCCGAGAACTTGAAGCGACAGCTCCTGCCGAAACTATGCCCCATGCCGTCACCAGCCCTGTTCCAGCCATTTCGCTCATTCAAGCTGTCGTTCGTGACGAAATTACCAACATGGGCTTCCAGCCAGTATGCGCCGTAACTCCTGTCTTCGCCGCAGTTATGCCCCACCCGGACCACGCAATGTGTACGGCCCTACGCGCTAACGAAACCCCGCTGAATGGAGAACTCCGGATGACAGGCCGATTTGTTTCACGTGCAGGCGTGTTGGGCACGTCGCGCGCTACTGTCGGAACCGCTGGTCCTCCAGGAGTACCTTTTGGGATGACTCCCACAGCAACGACAGACACCGCCCAACCTACTATCGCTCGCAGCCCCACCTTGAGACCCAATTGCCAGCAGATGCTCCACCGGAGAGTACAACCTCCCAACGCCGTCGCCCGTCTCGCTCTCCGGAACCTCGTCGACTTTCGCCGCACCACTCTCACCGTTCATCTCCGGGAAACTAGCTGATGCAGCTCCCGGACGTGACGCTGCATCAACGACCGACCCCCCAAACCCTCTCCTGACGTTGCCGACTGAAGACAATTTGCTAGCAGTTGAAATTGATGGCGTCCCTGTTAATGCCTTAATCGACACTGGTGCCCACATCTCTGTCATGAGTGCACAGCTGCGCTCTCGCCTCCTTAAGGTACTCACCCCTCCCCATTCACACGTTCGCGTTGCTGACGGAGGAACTTCGGCTGTCGCGGGTATGTGCACCGCCCGAGTGAGCATAGCTGGCCACCCCGTCACTGTTATGTTCTTTGTTCTGGACAAATGCCCTCATGAGGTCATTGTCGGCCGTGATTTCCTCTCAGACCATTCCGGCCTAATCGACTGTTCGACGGGTCTGCTTCGAATTGAGCTCCCACTTTCCTCCGACGACATCACCCCACCTTTCCTCCACTTACGTTCAGATGAGCACGTTCGCCTGCTGCCGCACTCCGCTACTTATGTCCCTCTCTCTTCAAGCATGCCCGTCCCCGATGGAGACTACGTCGTTGCGCCCGTCCTTGACGTTCTACTCACCCGAAACGTCGCCCTTCCCCATACTATTGTCTCCATACAGCAGAACAACGTCTCGTTGCCTTTCCTGAACTTCACATTCCACACCCTGGTTCTTCCGCAAGGAATGACAGTCGCTACTGTTTGTCCGGTCTCCGATTACCATATTTTTGCTTTTACCGTAAACCCCATATCCCATCCGCCCACTTCGTCCGCTACACCTCCGTCCACCCCTCAATTCGACGCTATGATTAGCCCAGACCTTTCCCCAGATCATGTACACCTTCTGCGGGAGCTCTTGGCTTCGTATGGTGACATCTTCGACTTGGACAATCCAGTGCTGGTTTGAACTAGCCTCTGGACTCATCCAATCGAAACCTGTGACGCCATCCCCATCCACAGGCGCCCGTATCGGGTATCTCGCGCTGAACGGGACGTCATCCAAGCCGAAGTTGACAAGATGCTCTCCAAGGATATTATTAAGCCTTAAGGGGCTGCACCTTAAAGAGGCTGCACCTTAAGGGGCTGCACCATATTATTAATTATTAAGGGGCTGCACCTTAATCATATTACAAAAAAAGACGTCTACCCCCTACCCAGGATTGACGATGCTCTCGACTCTTTACACGGTGCTAAATATTTCTCTTCTATTGACCTTCGATCTGGCTACTGGCAGATAGCTGTTGATGAGTTGGGCCGAGAGAAGACAGCTTTCGTCACACCAGACGGCCTTTACCATTTCAAAGTAATGCCGTTCGGACTATGCAATGCTCCCGGAACGTTCGAGCCAATGATGGACTCTCTTCGCGGTTTCAAATGGTCAACATGTTTATGCTACCTGGACGATGTGATAGTGTTTACACCCACCTTTCAGACATCCTCATAATATTTCGAAGTGCGGGCCTCCAGCTGAACTCAAAAAAATGTCGCTTTGGCCGCCGCCAGATAACCATCCTTGGCCATCTTGTTGGCAATAACAGGGTTCAACCCGACCCTGACAAAGTACGCGCAGTCAAGGAATTCCCCGAGCCTCGCTCATCCAAGGACGTCCGCAGTTTTATTGGAACATGCTCGTACTTCCGGCGTTTTTTACGGGGGTTTGCTGACATTGCGTGCCCTCTGACACACCTTGTTAAAAAAGACGCTGAGTTCCATTGGGGTGCATCTCAAGCAGAAGCGTTTGCTAAATTGATAACCGCTCTCACCACTTCACCTATCCTGGAACACTTCGATCCCTGCCGCAACCGAAGTCGGGACTGACGCTAGCGGACATGGCATTGGCGCTATCCTCGCTCAGCGACAGGATGGTAGAGACCGTGTTATTGCATACGCCAGCCGCCTCCTGACGTCCGCTGAGCAGAACTACTCAATCACGGAGAGGGAGTGCTTGGCACTGGTGTGGGCTGTAGCAAAATTTCGCCCGTATCTGTATGGACGCCCCTTTTCGGTGATAACCGACCACCACGCGCTCTGTTGGCTTTCTTCTCTGAAAGATCCTACAGGACGCCTAGGTCGCTGGGCTCTGCGTCTGCAGGAGTATTCGTACACCATAGTTTATAAGTCCGGCCGCTTGCATCAAGACGCCGATTGCCTGTCCCGTTACCCGGTTGACAACCCCGACCTTGCTGTTTCGAGAAACCCAAGTAGTGTGCTCGCAATAACGGATTTGTTACGCCTTGGGGACGAGCAGCGCCGCGATCCATCTCTCAGCGCAATTATGAACCGTCTCAACTCTGGCTCCCATGACCCTTCACTGCGCCTCTTTAAGTTACGCAATGGGGTCCTCTATCGCTACAACATCCGCCCCGAGGGTCCAGAGTTGCTTCCGGTCCTTCCTGAACGTCTGCGCTCGGACGTTCTCCAGCAACTCCATGACGTACCCACTGCAGGCCACCTCGGAGTTTCCCGCACCTACGACCGTGTGCGTCGTCGCTACTTCTGGCCAGGCCTTTATCGCTCTGTACGGCGTTATGTGGCCTCTTGCGACCTCTGCCAACGCCGTAAAAAGCCTACGACATCCCCAGCAGGCCTTCTCCAACCGGTGGACATACCCACCGAACCATTTTTTCGTGTAGGCGTCGATCTCCTTGGTCCTTTCCCGGTATCCAGTTCGGGCAACAAGTGGATCGCGGTCGCCACTGATTACGCCACACGTTATGCAATTACACGCGCTCTCCCCACCAGCTGTGCCTCTGACGTTGCCGATTTTCTTCTCCAAGACGTCATCCTTCATCATGGCGCTCCTCGTCAGCTCCTTACTGATCGGGGCCGCTATTTCTTGTCTCGCGTTGTCGCCGATATTCTTCGTGCTTCCTCAACGCAACACAAGATCGCGACTTCTTACCACCCTCAGACGAATGGTCTCACTGAGAGACTCAATAGAACACTTACCGACATGCTCTCAATGTATGTCTCCGACGACCATCGTGATTGGGACGTGGCGTTACCGTACGTTACATTTGCGTACAATTCGTCCCGTCACGACACCGCTGGATATTCTCCCTTTTACCTGCTCTACGGTCGCGAGCCTGTTTTGCCACTGGACACTCTCTTGCCGCCTTCAGTTCCAACTTCGGAATATGCCCGAGCCGCAGTTGACCGTGCCGACCATGCTCGACAAGTTGCCCGCTCTCGCCTCTGCTCATCGCAGTTTTCCCAAAAGGCGCTTTACGATTCCCGCCACCGAGACCTGCAGTTCTCACCTGGGTCTCTTGTTCTTCTGTGGTCGCCGTCCCGCCGCGTGGGGCTCTCTGAAAAACTGCTGTTCCCTTACACGGGACCCTACCATGTGGTCCGTCAAGTGACCCCAGTCACCTACGAAATCTCCCAAGCCGCCCCTTCGCCAACTTACCACCTTGGCACCGGCAAAACAGACATTGTCCACGTTTCCCGCCTCAAGCCGTACCATCGCCCTCGCACAACATCGCCCTAGGAAGCACCGAGACGGCGCTTTTTGCCGCGGGGGTTATGTTACAGTGTGTCAGTAGTTAAAGAAAGAAATGTTAGTACATAGCCCCAAGCATTGCGGACATGTGCTAGGGCTCAGCTGGGAGGAAGAAGAGGTTCGGGCTAGGTCCAACGCGGTGCTCGCTTCTCTGTGTGTGTGAAATACACCTTCATTTTCACGTATTCCTCTCCGTAACAATATTCTTTTCTGCTTAGAACTTGTAGCATTTCCTGGAGTAGGCAGCATGTGGGCCCCTGCAGTTTGCACTTGTAAGGTTGTAAGAATCACATTTGTCGTTGGGGTGGTCCTGCGGGGCACATTTCGCCCAGGTTATTTTGCCGCGGCAAGAGATTGTATTGTGCCCGAACCCCTGGCACTTGAAGCAGCGGCGCGGGTTGGGAACGTAAGGATGAATGGAGCATCGAATCAACCCTGCGTTGATATGGCCAGGTAGCGAGGAGTGGTTGAATGTCAGGATAATATGTATCGCGGATATTATCTTCTCATCCCCTTCGTATGGTGATGCGGCGCACGGCTGTGACGCCCTGATTCTTTAAGCCTTCATCAAGGTCCACATCTCTCTGGGTAAGGAGATCTGGCTCACAGATCACGCCCTGCCAGCTATTCAGGCTGCGGTGGGATTTGACCCTGATGTCCAGATCGACCATAATCATCTGATAAAGAAGTGTGTTTGCCTGCTCCTGGTGTTTTACCTCAACAACCACTTCACCTGTGCGTTCTTTTTGGCGTTGATGGTTTTCCCAATTAATCCGTCAGGGTATTTTGTAATCGAAAATACTCATTGTGAAGAAACAAGGCGGGCTGTGACATGAAATTCGATAGCATAGAAATTAGAGTAGTGGTCTGGGTCTGGAAAGCTCATGCTTGGAAGTGGAAGAAATAACACTTCGAGGCAGCCACTTTTCAGAGACCGTTCACGTTTTAGAGGGTGGTTTCATTTTTTCATACAGCATAGAGAAAAGCAGGGGACGGGGTACATTCTTCACTCGGGTTACCCTGATACCGAGAGACGTCCCCGAGCTCCCTGCCTGGTAAACAGACAGGGAGACCATCCGCCAGAGCTTGACCTTGGCTCCGACGGCCACCGTTTGAGGTTTCTACACTTCACCTTAAAACACATCACCAAGGAAGGTGACAGCTGATGTTGGGGCCTCGGGATCCACGGTGTCGCCAATACCGTCACCAAGATTACTCGAGGCGCCCCTTGCGGGGCTTATAAAATGCTTGTCTTTACCCTTATTCCGCAATGCCTGAATGACTGCTGAGGTTTCCATCGAGTCATATGCTTTCGTATAATATATGATGGCTATATATATATAAGGGTTGAATAAACTCCACGAAGATCTTTATCACCTCTCTGACCTTGCGAATATTGCAACCAAGTCAAAGATGACACAGTCGTCTTCAAGAAAAAAAAAACAAGTTTATTGGAGCGAACTGTGCTCCCCTGACAACTCAGAAAGTGCAGAGGCGGCGAAGCAGCAGTCAGCAAAGTGACGTGCGTTAGCGAGCGTCGTCGATTCGGAATACCGCGACGTCTGCTCTGCAGGCTTTTATCTTTTGGCGCGGGTGTTCCTCCAACCATCGATTTACATCCAGAACAATGTAGATCAAACAAGATTATTCCAGGCGAGTGATTTTTAGGGCGAAACGCTCTCATTATCCGAATGAGATAACCCTTGCGGCATAAACGGAATAAATGGAACATTCGCTTCGCTTGGGGCACACAGAACACAGCCGGGCGCAGCCGGGCAGTAAAAACAAACCATAAATAAACAAACCCAATGCTTGGTTCGCGGCATTACCCGCCCCCCTACAAGAGTGCACCGACCCGATGCTAAAATAAAATCACAGTCCGAACAAGCAACTACAACAAAAAAGTCCATCATCTTGCGAAGTAAGGTTTGAGGAGAACCACGTGGACGACTTCAGGCCGCATGCGTCGTCGTGATGTGCTGGAATCACCATCGGGAACCACCTCGTAGGTAAGTTGACCAACGTGTCGTAGAATCGGGTAGGGCTCGAAATACCGTCGCAAAAGCTTCTCACTGAGTCCGCGTCAACGAATGGAAGTCCAAACTCACACATAATCCCCAGAATGGTACTCGGCGTCTCGGCGTCGGAAATTGCACCGTCCAGCATCCGCCCGCTGCTGGTCTGTTACGAACTCGAGCGAGCTGGCGGGCCTCCTCCGCGCGTCGAAGGTATCCTTGGACATCGGCGTTGAGGTCGTCGTCTCCTACATGCGGAAGCATCGCGTCGAGCATCGTACTAGGCCGTCTTCCGTAGAAAAGCTCGTACAGTGTCATCTGCGTAGTTTTCTGGGTGGCTGTTTTGTACGCAAACGTGACGTAAGGGACGACTTCATCCCAAGTCTTATGTTCAACGTCGGCTTACAGAGAAAGCATATCCGCAATTGTCTTGTTCAGATGTTCCGTAAGTCCGTTCGTTTGGGGGTGGTGATTCGTGTGGCTGTAGCGTAAGATTATTTGCATAAGCTCCGCAGTGAAGCCGTTCTGCGGTCCGTGATTAGGACTTCAGGGGTTCCATGTCGCAGCACAACTTGGTTAATAAAGAACTTCGCGAATTCTTGAGCAGTCCCCCTCGGAAGATCGGCCGTCTCTGCGTAGCGTGTGATGTAGTCTGTCGCTATGACGATCCACTTGTTTTTGGATCCTGACTTAGGGAACAGGCCCAGAAGGTCTATTTCAATCTGTTGGAAGGGCCTTGATGGGACGGCGCTTGGCTGCAGATGTCCGGAAACTCTCATAGGCGGCATTTTTCGTCGTTAGCAGTCACGGCAGCTGCGGACGTAGTGGGTGACGTCAGAGGTATGGCGGGACCAGTAGTAGCTCACCTTAAGTTTTTCAATACTGCGAGCTTTGCCGCGATGTCGGGAAGACTGGTCGTTGGGGCACGCTTCCAAACTTTCGTCACGAAAGTCCACGAGGATGACAAGAAGGTAATACGTTCTTGTTCTAGGGCTTAAATTCTTCTTCACGAGGACGGCGTTTCTCAGGTTGAATGCTGCTAAGTTGTGATTGAAGGCCCTAGGAACGGCAACGTTGCATCCCTCGAGGTAGTCAATATTACGCGTAAGTCGTAGTCGGCGCGCTGCTGGACGGCTAGATCGCTCTCTGTCACGATTCTGAAGAACGCGGTTTCTTCATCAGAGTCTTGTGGTGGTGGGTAGACGGGGACGCGGGACAGGCAGTCGGCGTCGGAGTGTTTCCTGCTGGACTTATAGACGAGCAAGCCAAACTCGTGTCAGCCGCCGACAGCTAGGCCTTCAACCACAGGTTTCACTGCTTCCGGATAAAGTGAAGAAAGAAGACGTCGTGACCACCACCAAGATCAACGCAAGAACTATGACGAACCCTTCCGATCCTACCCTTGTTCTGCAGCAGCCAAGGGAGCCACCATCCTTTCATAAATCACCTTCAGAGGATCCTGAAGACTGGTGGTAGCAATGCGAACGGGTCATGCTGTGTAACCGATGGGACTACGCGGAGACAGTGAGGCAAGTGTTCTTCTACCCTAAGGACTCAGCACGTATCTGGTTTGAAAACCATGAGAGCTCCCTGGAGACTTGAAACGATTTCAGAACGCAATTTTTAAAGACGTTCACCACGCTTGTGCGAAAAGTCCGGGCCGAGGTCTTGCGGCAAACGTGAACACAGCACCCTAGCGAAAGCGTTGTTGTATTTGCCGAAGAGATGAAGAGGCTTTTCAGACGTGCTGACCCTTGCATGGCCGAAGAAAAGAAGTTGCGCTTCTTAATGCGCGGTGTGAAGGAATAAAACATGCGTTTTGCATGGGACACAGATAAAACAGCATGGCGCAGCCGGGCAGTAAAAACCAACCATAAATAAACAAACCCGATGCTTGGTTTCTGGCAATATGGGACATTGTTGAATCGCATTTACGAAACCCTGCTTGACAATTGGGTTGACTGAAATTTAAGATGGGAAAAATTTTGTTAGGGATTACATTGGTAAGTACCTTGTAGACGACCGACTGTAAGGTACTCGGACTGTAATTTTTGAAGTCTTTTATGTCCCCTTTCTGATGGTTTCGGAGGATCTTCGCAATATTTCAAGATTCCGGTACACTCAACGTCATAAGGCAAATTTGTATTATACAAATTTGCCTTATGACCGTGAGTGTACCGGAATCTTCAAAGAATGCGAACAGGTTTGCCAGTTTGTCTAGCACAATTTGCCCTCCATCCTTCAAGAGGTCTGCTCTTATCTGATCTTCAAGAGGTCTTTTACCCCGTTGCTAATCTTTCAAAGCTATCCTTAGTTCTTCTGCCATTACTGCTGGGATGTCTATATCCTGTGAACAATGTTCTCGTTTGGTACTTACATGGATGTCTTGGCTACTGAACAGATCTCTGTAGAACTCTTTTGCTACAGTACCTATTTTATACCTATTGGTTGTGACAGTGCCGAGCTTGTCTTTAGGTGCATAAATCTGATCTTTCCCCATGCCCAGAGGACTCTTCACTGTTTTGAGGCAGCCACCATTTTTTACAGCAGGTTCGGTCCTGTGCAAATTATCCTTCTTTATGTCATCTATCCTACGCTGATTAATTAGGTTTGAAACTCCGCTAGTTCTTTTCTGTCAGCGCGGTAGAAAACTCCGTTTCGTCTCCTGGGAAAGTTTTCCTGTATCTTGTCTACCCATCTTGCCTCCGACTTCTACTCAACAGTCCATAAGAATGCATGTAATATTTTCGCTGGCTTCTTATGTCGCAAGCTCTACTTCCTTGGATACAGCTGAATATCGGTTCTGCAGCGCAATCCTGATTTCTCCAAATTTCCTTCTTACTGTTAGCTCAATTATCGCTTTCGTGTGCACTAGCTTGGTACGGATACTTCTCAAATCCAGCCTGAATCCAGATGTTACCATACGATGGTCACTACACCAAACCTCTATCAGCACTTGTACATCCTGTACGACGCTAAAATGACCACATAGTATGTAGACTATTTCATTTTTATGGTCCCCCTTTGGGCTTCTCCACGTCCACTTCTGGATCTCCGGCTGTGAATTTCGTTATTTCGTTCTGCAAACGCGAAGCAGTAAACCCCCTCGGTTATTCCTATATCCCAGACCATAGTTCTCAACTGCCTTGTCTCCACCCTGCTTCTTGCCTACTTTACCATTGAAGTCTCCCATAAAACAGTATACTGTGTTTTTACTTTCGTCAGTGCTGCTAACACATCTTCATGGAAGCGCTCAGACTTGCAGGTCATCCTCGCGGGATGTAGCCACGATGACCAGCAATTCTTGTGCACACACCATGAAGCACACACTTGCAGTATCTTTCGCCTTATTTCCTGTTTGCTCTGGCAGACGCACGCAATTTCTTTCCAGCAAAGGTTACCGGTAGTTAAAAATCTTCTTCAAGTCATGCATTTAGTGAGTCCGCACGCTTTCATTTTGGACCAAACTATAACCGCAGTTTTTTTTGACAGATTATGCAATACCTGTCATACAAAAGTCATCCCAACTGCGCCCTATGTAATAAGGCCGTTATGTGCTGCTAGTTTCATAATTAGCAAATAATTCCCAACAAATACCCTGCTATTATATTGGTACATTTTTTTCTATTTGTCCGAACCATTTGTTGTAACCTTGTTTTGCCAGTCTGGGGACTCCTATCAGCAACAACATACACGAGTTCTTTATATTAGTGTGAATCATGGTACTTGAACATAGCCATAGACCTTTCGACGGCATCGATATTTACCTTACACGCAGACACATTTCTTACCCATGGCCTGCTAGCGTTAACAAGAGTGCGTATGCTTCTAATTTGCTGTTAACTTCTTGGCGGCGCTGGTTTAGTTTGCTTTTGACAATTCTTGAAAAGTTTTATCTAATACTACATGTGGGGCTCAAGATTGACCTCGAAATAAAAAACAGTAGCTCAAAAAGCATACACAGAAGCAGTGGAAATATCGAGGGAGCCGTACCCGGGTTATGCCAAAGGCTACCCACGAAGCAGTTAAAATGATGTCAACCAACGCTCGCCAATGAAAAGAGCCCGAAGTAGGGCACACATGGTGCGTTTGTGAAAGCACAGATAGAGACATTTTATACCGCATAAACTATGTCAGCTGTAGTTAAGCTGACGGTGAAAAATCGTTTCCTAGTTACTATACAAGGCACGAGGTAATACGTTTGTCACTATTGACTGCAAATTTCAAAAGACGAACTGCGATTCAGCGCTACGGTGCGGCTCCGGTAGTGCTGTTGCGTGTGTCATCACAGAAGGTAGCTTCTTGTTAGCGTCACGCTGGTCTCGACAAAAATTTGAGGCTTAAATTGAGCCGTGGCCAAGAGGCTTAGGACAGGTCGCATTACGCACGCCTCGTTGTTTAGCGAGGCAAGAAGACACCAGTTTTGGGTCTGTCTGTCCTGCTGTCTAGCTTTTATTGATGCCT
Source organism: Haemaphysalis longicornis (assembly GCA_013339765.2). NCBI lineage: Eukaryota > Metazoa > Arthropoda > Arachnida > Ixodida > Ixodidae > Haemaphysalis > Haemaphysalis longicornis. The sequence continues at coordinate 24,582 of JABSTR010003279.1, read as the reverse complement.
CCGCTGAGCTTACATGGACACGTGGAACGGAATACATTAGGAGTAAATCCTTCCCACTGCTTCCGCTTTTGTGGCGCAATTCAAGCAATTTTGTACTGGTGACAAATAAATGTATATAAATAAAATGCGAGGTCCACATAATACACTGCCACATCCGTGGGGAACGCTCCAAGCCGTTTTGAGAGAAGTAAGGCTTTACAGATACAAATATGTTGAAGGCAAGTAGGCCCTTTGAAAGTATTTTAATTGATAAAGGCCTAACGCAATATACAATGCGCGTTAAAAGTTCAAAGCACTATAACATCCGAAGTTATTGATTTCTTAGCTAAGTGCTCCAGTATACATGTTAGAATTATCGTAAGCCTCGTATCATTATAATTAATGCGACTGCATCTCATTCACTCGCCTTGTCCCTGCATCCGGCGTCGTCGTCGTCGCCGTCCACCCCTCCCTCATTCTCCTCGCCGCGCGAGCTGCGCTCTCCGCCGCTCACCACTTGTCCTCTCCGACGCCCCTCTCTCGCGAGGGGCATTGGATTGGATACGAATGGATTGGCTTGGCTTGGCTTGGCTTGGCTTGGCTTGGATTGAATTTGGATTGGATTAGAATAAAGTGGATTGTGTTGGATTGTGTTGCGTCATAGCCGCGGCAGCCACACTGGCGCCGGCGCGTCCTCTCACCGTTATGCGCGCTATAAAATGCGGTCCCTGCGCCGCTCCGCTCCATCGTTCTAGCGCCGTTCCTCCGCTGTCCAACGCTGACTTCAATGGAGACTAACAAGCCTGCTTTCGCGATGGTCGGCGCAACCTCAACGAGGCCCTATGCGCCGCATCTACAAAGGGGTTCCCGCGAGGGGATGTGGGGCATTTTTTGCCACCACTCACCATGTGCCATGGGGAACTAAGTCCAACAGTCAAAACTCTTAATCTTTGATACAAGATATGATGCTCCGCCTAATCAATTTTTGAGCATATAACAGGAACGGTAGCAGTTTCATGCATCCATAGAGAACAGTCAGCTGATGGATCCTATAGTTCGCGTTGGGTAGACAAAAACAAATTGATAAATCCTGTGCATTTTGTAGTACATTTTACATTACTCACTCGTGTAGTGATTTTATGTGACCAGAAATTAACAAAAAAGAAAGAATGCTCCAATTTAAGAGCTGCTGTTTGCTTATATGCTGGCCTGTCATGCAGGTTGTGGTACTTTTACTGGCATTAGGACAATGGTAGCGATGAGCACAGTGCTTGGTAGGGGTTCCGATTTTTGGTTTTTGTAAATTTTGAGCTTGTTTCGGTCCTTATGGTGTAAACTTCTGTCATATAATTTCTTGTTTCGCTGTATTTCTAATTGGTGCAGAGCGTTAATTTTTATGTGATATGAGAACTAGACCAAAAACTGGACCAAATGTGAAGGTACTGTATTTTGCTTACTATTTTGCTTTATTTTGCTTATCTTCATTTTGCTTACAAATATGAAGGTTATTTTGCTGCACGATTTTATTGCATTGGTGTTGCACTTGATTTTTGTCAGTTTTGAATAATTAACATGGTTGTGTATATTTCCATGCATTCTGAGACCAAAAACGACCTTCGTGGCTTTCGAAGGACCTTCCTGGATCATAAAAGAGACAATTTGGCATATTTTTCTGTAGCTTCACCATGTATATTGCTGAAGGCGCAGTGGATGCACAACATCAAACGAAGTGAAAACAAAATACGTTGGCCCATTCAGATACTTAGCATAAAATTCACCTGTCAAGGTTCAAAACAGGTGTTCAATTGACTCGGTGAAAGTTGCTAAAATACACATATCGAAATAAGAAGCATCTTTATGCTATACCGGTATAAAACAACACGTGCGTTTCACTACATGTCAACAATATTGTGCTAATTCTAGTTCCTCCTTTTTACAGACCACCTGTGCCTACATTCAACTCTAATCTGCAATGTGGTGATGTGGTAAGTACATGAGACACATTTTCAACCTCCGGAGTGGAGAGCGACGTTTGCCCGAACTCTCGCCCAATTGGTTATGTTGTCCTCGAAACATCCTTCCAAAGACTGACCCCTTTATTTGTGAAAAAACGACTTTTACCTTAGGCTGGAAACATTGTACTAATATTAGTACCACCTTCAAAACCAATGGTAGTCCTGAGGTAAGTTTCGATAATTAGAAGGTGTGTATACGAGGGGAAGAATCGTCTTTAACAGGGATGGGCAGCTTTGCAGAGTCTAGAGTCCACCTCAGTTACACTATGCGTGCTATGCCCATTTTCAATAGCATAGCCCTACCATTTGAAGTAGAGATTTCTCCACAAAAGGAGTGTCTAGTGGAGTACTTGTGGTTGCGCGAACGCAGTAATAAAACCGGAGCCATGTTTGCCTTGGGAACGCTAAATAAGATGCTTGATGTCGGCTTAGGTATGTGTACTACAGAAGATTCAGTTATGACAATCGTTGGGGGGCAGCCATTTTCAAATTATGTGAATGTTTTAAGGGGCATTGACGAGTAAATTGTTGCGAAATACGCCACTGCATAGAGGACAGATAAAGCGTACCGAGCACACACCATGGAAAAATACAGAAACACGACAACACTGTGACGTTCTAAAAAAATATTCCAAATACAATGGGGTCTTAGTCTGCTAATGGGCGGTACACACGAGCTTGCTGAGGGAGAGCAGGCTGGCTAGCCCCTGTCAAGCTGCCGCTGCTACTATGGCTTGGAACAGTACATAGGCAGTAATTAAGGATGAAAAAAAGTAAGCTCACGGTTCGCTATTAGCAAACATTTTTTTCTTGTGCAGTTCAGAGGCAAGTCAGTGCGAGCATAGCAAAACGTTGACACGGCCAGTCATGCACTGGGTGATACCCGGCCAATATGACCTTGCGTGAACTACCGGTCAATTACACATAAAACGTGAGGCGCCCTTAGTGTTTCCTTTGCATTGCAGGTTGCCTGTAAAACTGGTTGCAGCTACTTCTGCCAGTTAAACAGACTTTTTAGGCGCAAAAGCATTAATTGTGATTGCAGCGCTTCTATTCGAACTTTGCCTGATAACGATGCACCACTATCCCGTCCTGTATGTTCTTTCGTAAAGAGGAATGTGCTGTCCAACGTTTCCTACTTTTATAAAGCAATGCCTGCCTGACTCCGTTCCGCTAAGGTATAATCGCGTTCTTACAATATAAAGCTACAACACTACGCCAAGCAAGCATCTTTAAAAAAGGCCGGTTTAATTTTTCTGCTCTAGAGAAAAAAAATAGATTATTAACGCTGTTCTGGTAAGGTGGGAAGAGATAGTGATGCTTCTTAAATGAAACAAAACTATACGACATGAATTGCAACTGGGATATTATAGCAACATTATTGCGTTATCGAGAAGCAATTTCAATTTTGTGAACGGGCAGCTACAATTTTTCTAGTGTAAGGCATCGGTGTACAATTGGAGAGGTGGAAGAGCGTAAAATAGAAAAAAAAAAACATTTGGAACAATACATTGGAAACCTTATTAAAATGCCATACACATTTCTGCGCCCCCACCCGTGGTATATAGTCCGCTATCCAACCAACTGCTTCCGTTTGACAACTATCAAATTTAAACCCTCAAATACTTTTTTCTTTGGCAATGTCAATATTGTCAAAAATATGCAAAAACGGCTCGAATAGTTACAGTAAGCAACTAAATACAAACGGTTTATTGCACCAAAGTTTATTTCCAAAGTTTGATTTAAAAAACTCGCCCGGTTGTTTTGGCTTTGACTTCACCCTATGGTGGATCTAAACGTATAAAAAAGCGGACGTTACAATGAATAAACATATCAAATTTCTAAACAACTGCAGTGACTACAGTTTGGGTGGAATAAGCTGTTTATAAAAATGATGATGATGATATCATGTTTACGGTGTTAGGCGAACTAGGGCAAAGAGCGCCAAAACAGTGTTTAGGTACGAAATATGTAACCGTACACTCTAAAATCGTTCAACAAAAACAAAATAAAATCAGTAGAAGACAAGAAGAATGGCTGGTGTAAAAGGCGAGGTTGCGATGGTGCGTGGCATGAAATAAGGCTTAAAAAACGCGAGATAGGATATTTGGTGTAAATACTTTATGTCCCTAAGAAACACAAAAGTTCGTTTCGAAGCAATCAAGAGAACATCCGCTAAAACAGTGCTGGGCGTAGTAGAATGTGTTGTCTGCAGAGGTCGGCAAAGTGTTGGTGCGTGTTGTGTGCAGTTCTTTGCCTTGAAGTAACTCATGGATCACGGATAGGCTGTCTTCACACCTGCTACACAGGGGTCTTGGAGATCCCGTGAGCAGGTAGGAGTGTGTGGCATGCGTGTGGCCTATCCGTAATGGAGCCAGGGTAACTTCATTGTACCTGTTGTGTGTTGCAATGATGTATGCTCCACAGAGTGGCTTTAAAACATGTAGTTTGTTGTCAATGTGTTTATAGCAGTGTGCTTGCCGTGTTTTGCGAAGGTTTTGTTTGATATGTGACTGAAGTTCAGAGTTAGGTATTGTTGTTATTTCAACTGTAGTTGTTAGTGCAGCAGCTGCGGATCTTTTATCTGCTGTCGCGTTTCCGGTGATTCCCGAGTAACCTGCCACCCAGCGCACGGTAACTTCAAAACTTAACCCATATGCTGACATAATTGTTTTATAAACTAAGTGATTAACATGATTTTTACACAACTGCTTAGATAATAATGGAGGTACTACGCTCAGGGAATCTACGAAGATCATGAACTTGGGAATTTTAGGATGGACAAGTGCTTTAAAACCAGAAAAATGCCATAGGCGCCAGCCGTAAAAATCCTGGTTTTCGAGTTCAGGTTTTTATATTCCCTTAACTCAGGTCCATGCGCAGGACACGCACACTAAGGGCTGTTTTTGACGTGTCCCCAAAAACTTCTGCACAAATGTATTTCTTTTGATGAAAGAACAAGTGCTGCAGAATTGCAGTTCTGGGCACTCGCTTTTTATGAAATGCTACAAAAGGCGTCGCACGACAGAAGGCGGAGTGCCATGAAGGTAAAATGTCAAAAAGGGTTGATTTTTAGGTGTCTGAACAGGAGACAGATAATTCTGACGCTTCCTGTCTCACTCTCTGTGGAACGGAGCAGCGGTAGATGGATGATTTTGAAGTTGGAACATGGGTGTATCACAAATAAAAGGTTTAAAAGGATGGTGTTGTATTGACGAAATCCTAAAAGCATAAAGATTATGTATGTTCGCTTGTGGTCTAGGGGTCATTTATCGTACTCGACGTATAGGCTTTAACGGGGCTAGTGCGGAAATCACCCGAGGCGAGTCGGATCCCCAAGTGCAGCACTGGGTCTATAATTTTCGTAGCTGTTTTTGATACCGACCCATAAACCACACTCCCATAGTCCAAGCGGGACCACACAAAGCTTGTGAAGGCACGTACGAGGAGTTGCTTGTCCGCAGCATAGGATTGGTGTAAAAGTACGTTAAAAATGTTTATTGCGTTGAGGCATTTGTGTTTTAGTTGTTTGAGGTGAGCAATGAATGTGAGTTTTCAATCTAAGACTACACCTAAAAACTTATGTTCCTTTTTTACGGGAATTGAGTCGCCAAGAAGTTTAATGTCAGGGTTTGCTTGAATCCCGCGTCTTTTTGAAAATGCGACGCAGGTACTTTTAGAAGGATTAAGTGGAAAGCCATTTACGTCTGCCCAGAGAGCAAGTTTGTTAACCTCAAGCTGGACCTAACGTTAACATGTAGACATGTTACATGATTTAAATGAATTCTGAATGTCATCGACATACATCAAGCAGGAGATAGTTGGTGGCAATGCCTTTTGGAGAGAGTTCATCTGCACTATAAACAAGGTGCAGCTCAATACGCCGCTTTAAGGCACGCCATTCTCCTTCACATGAACGTTTGAAAGTGCCGAACCGAATCTGACACAAATTGTTCCTTCAGACAAGTATCTCGAAAAAGTGTTCCCCATAGTACCTGTTCAACCATTGGATTTTAAGTCTGCCAGAATGCTATAACGACATGATGTATCATTAGATTTCTTGATATCGAAAAATACGCTCATGCAGTACTCTTTGTGTATGAAGGCATGTTTATTGTATGATCCCAATACGACTAATTATTACCTTCTGGATGGCCCCGCCCGAAAACCTGTCTTGTAACTGTCGACTTTCGAGAAGACCATTCTGCTCAAGAAAGTACACAATCCAACGGTTTATTATCTTCTCATGAAGCTTACACAGGCAGATTGTCAGGGCAATGGGTCCATAGACGGCGGGAGAGGAAGGGCCTTTTCAAAAAAGCCACGACTATGGCTTCCCTCCATGATCATGCAAGCCACCCCGAAAGCCAAATCTGGTTGTATAGGTGTAGGAGTGTGTCAAGAGTGTCTGCGTGTAGGTGTTGTATCATAGTGTATGTAAGGTTGTCTGTCCCCTGGTGCCGAAGGGTTACAACTGGCAAGAGCAACCATCACCTCATGAAGTGTGAATACAAAATTGTAAGCCGATTTTGCTTATGCTTGTCGTATAAGGCCTTCTTTTCAGCACATGTTTTCTACTGCATGAAAGTTTCAGTTAGTGTGCTGAGCTGGACACGTGTTGGATGTGTTTGGCGAGTGTGTTAGCCTGGTCTACGAGTGTGTCCCCTGTAGTACTTACAAGGTGCAGGCTGAGTGTCTGTTTTCCTTTTAGGTTTCGTATTCGTGTGCAGATGTTTTGTGTGTGTGTGTATGAGTTGATGAAAGTAAGGAATGTGCGCCAACTCTGCCTCTTTGCCTCACTGCACACCCGCTTTACAAAAGCCTTCGTCCGTTGAAATCCGACGTGGGGTACTGACGTAGGATACCCCACACCTTTTTCTGGACATCTGGGGCCAACCTAGAGTATTCATTCTACCAGGGCCTCCTTTTATTGCCTAGGGCACCGCAGGCGTGGAGAATGGCCGTTTCGGTGGCGTCGAGGATGTGCGCCGTGATGAGTTGGGCGGCTTCCTCCACGTGTAGGCGTTTTATCGATGTGTGGTGTAGTGTAGATGCTTCTGTAAATTTACTCCAGTTTGCTTTTGATTCATTAAACATGTTATGGAAGATGGACTGTTGCGGCCTTTACCTATATATGTTAGTGAAGCAGGGAAGTGGTCGCTACTGTATGAGCCCGTGCCCACACTCCACTCATAAAAGAAAAGAGAACTGCAGTACCAGTAGCCACGTCAAGACATGAGTACCTGTTGTATCCTGTGATATGGTATGTAGGCTGTTTCATGTTGAAAATGCATGCGCCAGAGCTTGTTAGAAACTTCTCTATCAGGCGACCTCAGGGCGGCGTCTATGCAAGAAGAGCCCAAAGAGAGTTGTGCACATTCAGGTCGCCTGTGAGGATGTATGGTTCGCGCAGCTGGTCAACCAGCACCCCGAAGTCAGAGTTCGAAAGTGCAAGATCAGGAGGAACCTCCTCCTGATCAGGTCAGGAACCTATTAAATATTATTGTGTGGATGTCTAGAGCTCAAGGACAGTGTTCCAAGAGAGATGGTGGCATGTTACTGATGTCCGGGCGACAATGGCCATGCCGCCTGAACAGTGTGGGGACCCAACTCTATCCTTTCTGAATACCATATACATGTTTAATAAATTTGTGTGTTTGGAATTGAGGTGTGTTTATTGCAAACACATACCACTTGACTGAAAAGCATGCAGCATCCTATATACATCTTCAAGATTCTTAAGGAGACCTCTGCAGTTCTATTGGATTATGCTTCCTCTTTACATTTTGTAGTGGTCGGAGCTACTGGAGTGTGTTGTTTATGTATCGTCTTTCGGGGCCTGGACTACCGGAGGTCGCTTTTTCGGTGCCTCCTCAGGTATGAATGCAGGGAACCATTCTTTCCGCAGCGACAAATAGAGGAACAGCCCCACGTCCATGTCATCCTCAGATGTTCTAGGGGTGGCCCGTGCAGCAGGCCCCTTGAACATGGAACCCATTCAGGTGCATTGCGTTTTTGGAGCCGCTACCGCCGAAGGTGTCGGGAGCACAACAGGTGGCACGGGCGGTGCGGCAGAGGTAGGAGCTAATGCGGGACCCGCGATGTCCATCGCCTCCGCAGCGTCCAGAGTAAACAGGGAGGGTAAGGAAGGAGAGGGTGGAGGGGAATCAGTCCCGACGGTGACTGTTGACAACACAGCCGCTGCTGGTTCAGCAAGCGCTGTGGTGACGGGTTGGGCTGCCTGAGGCCACACAGTGGGGCGGGTGCGGGACCAAGTCGGACTCTAGGTACTGGGTCCCTGCCGAAACCAGACGCTGCTCCACCCCCCGGTGAGCCTTTTTCGCTCCCTAGAAGGAAAGAGGCGAATCTCTTTCGCGCCGATGGGAAGGTGATGTTCTCGTTGACTTTTAAGCTGATGATTTGTTTCTCTTGCTTGAACTTTTTCCATCTGCTAGAATAGGCAGCGTGCGGTCCCTGACAGTTCGCGCAGGTGATGCTCTCGGATCCACAATTTTCGGTTAAGTAAACATGTCCTCCACATTTTTCCCACTTCATATTACCACGCAACAGATTGTACCATGCCCAAACCGCTACCACTTGAAGCAGCGGCGTGGGTTCGGCACGTAGGTTCGGGTCGAACATCCCCTGAAACCTGCATTGACCAACTCAATAAGTGTTCATCGGGGAAACGTCAAGATTATGTGCTTGGTTCGTAATATTTCGTCATGTACGCTTATGGTGACTGTTTCATTGCTGTCACACCCTGTTCTCTAAAGCCCTCGAGCGGATCAGCTTCACTCTCATTTATTAAATCCCGATCAGAGATCACGCTCTCGCAGCTATTGAAGCTGCGATGGGGGATCCTATGTCAACATCGACCACGCGCGTTTGGTTGAGGATGTTAGAGGATTGTTGTTTGTTTTCTACTTCATTCAAAACCTCTCCCGTTGCGAGTTTCTTACCCTTATACGTCTTTCCGATAAGGCTTTCGAGAAACTAGAAAATTAGAAACACCGATCCGGCGTTGATGGGTTATGACTTATCCAGGGATTTCGTTATCAAAAAGCACGAGAAATCATCGGGCTTTGGAAGAAACATCGAAGGGAAAGAAGGAAAGGGTACTTTGCTGCAGCCCCTTTTCGGGGACCGATCACGTTTGGAGGGGGGTTTAGAAAATGCCATCTGATATAGCAGAAAGCAGGGTACGGGGGTACTATCTTCATCAGCCTTACCCTGATAGTGAAGAGTTTCCATAGATCCCTCCCTGTTAAACAGAGAGAGAGAGCTCATCCGCCGGAGCTTGAGCTGGGCTCCGACGGCCACCATTTCTGGTTTCTGCCCTTCACCCTAAAAGTCCTAGCTACAGTAGATTCCCGCGTGAGTATAGAGTCTCGGTGTCCGTGGTTTCGCCAATACCGTCACCAAGATTACTCAACATGTACGTGCGGCGGTCTTTAAAAACTACGACTCTATGCTAGATCATAGCCATACAATGAAGTCTATCACTGAACATCTGTTTAGTATAACAAACCACTGTATATGGCACTTAGGTGTTAAACGTTTTTACTCAGCGCCCGTTCTTGTAGTTCATGTACTGAATATGGCATTTAATAAACGGGAGATAGAGTGCGGTAAAATTTGATGGCGGCAGGTTGGTGTAACGTGCTTTCGAAGGTACGTCGAGCTTGATGTCCATACAGAGACAGATGCAGGAAAAAGAAGACGTACTTGTTTACAGAAAGAAGGCCCGCTAACAACCGCCTTATTCAAAACAAGGCAATAACATATACTCCAGACATAATGAAACAACGAATTTCAGAGATATTCGGAAGGGAAGTCACAAGGGTTAAAATACAAACAAATGGCATCGAAGCTGGTCTTCATGCTCGCGTTAAAAGGTGTTTCTGAAAACTGATTGTCGTGCTGGGTGAAGATAATACAAAGAGTGCACAGGCACTCTTCCTGCTGCCGTCACATTATGCCCATCGTTTCAAACATCTCACTGGACACTTTATCATTTGCATGGTACAAAATCGATGTTTTAACCACAGCAGCCTCACAATATCACCTTGGTCAGTGTGCTGCAAGATCTTCTACTGTGCTCAGAGGTAGGCAGACATATTTGTGCTCATGGAGTCTCTTCTTGATACACCAGCCTGATTTGCCGATGCAGCAGCACCCGCAAAACAAAGGTATACTATAAACAACTTCATGCGTGCAGTCCGAAATTGCACGCATGCCAAACCTTGCACTTGGCCTTAGAAGCTCCACTCTCTTCTATTCTCTCTAGAGCTTTGCAAAGACCACCGTGCTTTAAACGCCTAGTGACAATAGCATGGACATTATGCTTGCCCCCGACTTTTTTTAATCTGTAAGAAACTTCGTCAACATATTGCAACAAGGGAGGTCACCTGTTTTCTTTCGCCCCTCTGCCTCCACATCTTTTCCATTTGTAAAGGAGCTGAGTACTTTTTCTGTAACTAATAATAATAACGAGCCATTCTAACTACTTTTATTTCGACGGTTAGCTTCGAAGCTAAGGTTTGTTGTGATGTATTTGCAGAAAAAATTTGTGACCACTTGCGAAAAACACAAAAACACACCTCCCCCCTTGACTACCTGGTCATTGGCAGAGTCGAAAAGGAGTAACACCTTCTCAGCTCTACTGCGATAAGACCAACACGTCTCTTCAGATAATCCCTTGAGGCTAAGATCAAAAATTGCAAGCAATGATTGCCAGGGAGCTAGAAGTGTAAACTGGAGACGAGCGTGGACATCCTTGGACATTGGCGAAATTCCTCCAGAAATGTCTTGACTGTCAGTACTGGACGGTAGGAACACTAAAAAATGAACATATCGAAAGCACTTTGACACGATAATTGCCCTGAAAGAATCCTCCAGCACTATGTTCTCACGAGCCAGGTATAGGTATGAAGCAGTAGAGAAATGCCAGAGCCAATTGGCACACGATCTTTGCGCAAGAAAACAGACAATTGGCGAAAATGTACAATGACACCACAGACACCTTCCGCAGACCCACGATCTTTGTGGAGGGAATGCCCACTTTATTTTCGAATGGCACATTCCCATCAGCTTGAGTGCACTGCTGCACAGCTAAACTAATACTGTCTTGGCGTCCGCTGTCAAAGGTATTGCATGTCAAATGAGAACTAATTCTTTCGGAGTTTGTCCTTTCAGTAGTCCTAAAGTTTTTAAAGTTTATTACCAAGAAGGAAGCGTCTATTGCCGCTAAGGTGAAAGCCGGTCTAGTTGAAATTGATTCATGACACACACAACGCAGTTTTAAACTAAATAATTAACAGAAAAAACACATATATATAGGCTACGTCGCAAGATTTTTTGGGGGCACACATGCTCACGGGGACTCCGAATATACGTTACACGTGCGTTGCTACTTTATCTAGTAAGACAAGCGATGGGTGACTCACACAGTCATCTTTGTGAGAACTAATTTGGAAGGCTTCCGTCAACTCTCTTGGCACCTGTTTCTTGTGGCAAAATAAAATGTCTGTTATCAAAACACGGTGTGCAACCACATTCTGCGCAGTGGAGGGCTAAGTGAGTCAAGGGCCGCCCCTAGAAACTCGACGAATGGTCTCTTAATCTGATATTGGCATAGCGTCTAGTTTGCCCTACACAGACGTGACTGCATGTCATCGGGATACAGTACACGACGCTTTTCTTGCATTCAACAAAACGCCGTGAATGACGTACTGTACAATCTTGTGAGCCTTTTGGATGTTTGAACTTCTTTTGAACCACACAGCACACACTACTGAGCTTTTTCTTCCCCGAAAACGCCACCTTCTCACCAAACCTTGCTGCCACGTTCTTTAAACGACTTGATATGATAACCCGTGCACGTACGGAATTGCCGATAACGTGCCTCGCTCATTAAGAACCCGTCCTTTTTCTTTGGAACCCCTGCCCTCTGACAGGAGGGCTTTTTTTTTCATTTTCTTGCTCGCCACGAATAGCACCGCGTCAGGGAAGCCCACTTCCTGAGCCACGCTACTTGGGGATTGAAGGACTGTCCCACACCGTGTGGGCAAAATTTCATCACTGCCGACTTCAATCAGGGCACTGCAATACCCTGCTTGACTATTTTGGAATGGTCTGAAGAAAAGTTATAAAGGGGCTTTTCTGAACGCGGCAAAAACAGCCGACATGATCCTTTTCAAAAGCGAGTTTCAAGTCCAGGTATTGCAAGCGTTTCCCACTCGGAACTTTGCAAATTAACTTTAACCCCTTCCTTCGAGTAACGACTGCATTCAATACTTTTTCTTTATTCATTGTTGGGTTTGGACCATTTGTCAACACTAAATAATCATTTGCGTACCTGAAAACATTGATCACAAAATTTTCGATGTACTCGACTAGTTCCTTATCCAGAGAACCAAGAAAAATAGCGCTCAACGTAGGTGCTACTCTCAAGACAATTGAAACCCCTCGTTTTTCAATTACGTCTTTTCACCAAAGCCTACCACAGTGCTGCTTAAGTAAAAGCTCAGCAGTTGTAGGAAGCTCACCAATGATATACCGGTTGTGTTACGGAAGGCCACTTCATCATTCTCTGTTGTGATACACATTTGAACACACTTCATAAGCTCGTCTTGGGGCTTTGCAAAGTACCGTTCCTCTAAATCTGTGCTGAACCACGAACAATTTTTGGTGTTCATGAATGACAAGTAAAAAACCACTCCCTCAGAGTTTGTTACCAAAAAAGGGTCATCTAAACTCAAAGAATTAAACATGAGCGGCAAAAGCCCTGCTATGACGAGCTGCCATCTATGATACTCTAATATAATGCTCGGAAGGGAATACTTTGCTTGTGTGTTTTTGCGGAAAAGAACACATACAGCATAGCTTCCAACGCCTTCCTATTTTCACATGCCAACTTCTGAAACTTTCATTCTTTCAGGAGCTCTAACGATCGGTTTTTTGTTTTCTCAGGAATCCCCTTAACTTCCTTCAAGCACTTTTCTAATGTTAGCAAATTGTTCGCTTGGAACATATCATCAGGAAGCACCATGAAATTACTTCTTTGTCTGATTGTATGACACGCAGGCCGTTGGCGAACAAGTGGCATGCAACATCTCGCCCTTTGAGCTTAGCTCCATGGCTCTTCTTTAAATTACACACAGCATCCAGACATTCAACTACACATCTCCTGTTTTTCTCAGGTACACACCTTGCGATATCTCTGGTCAGGGCTAGCTGCTCCACAGCGCTCAGATAAGGCTCCACACGATATTTGGGTCCCAATTTTAGGACACTTTGCTGTCGTTCCTGGGCAGGAGTGTCACGTAGAATGAACAGCTTTCCTTCCACCGCCAGTTTTTTTCTCTTTCTGGGGTAAGAAGGACAGAAGCCGGGGTAAGAATGACGGGGTAAGAATTCTGTCAAACAGTTGACAGAAGCCTTCCACATTACTTCACACAAAGATGACTGTGTGAGTCATTCATCGCGGGTATTACTAGATAAAGAGATTAGGATGTTAGCAACGCACGTGTAACGTGTATTTGGAGTTCCCGTGCGCTTGCGTGCCCCCTAAAAATCATGTGAAATATCCTATATATGTGTTTTTTTACAATAAATTTAGATAAAAACTGCGTTGTGTGTGCTTTCTTGCCTTGATTCATATTTTAAAGCACAGTTCCAGTCATGAACCATTTTCAACTAGCCTGGCATTCGACTTTGCTTCTGTTCAAATGCCCGCGGGGTGGGATCCCAGCCCACGACCTCGGGAAGACCAGTCTGGTGCGATGAACACTACTCTACCAGCTCGGCTACTTTCCCCTCCACTTTCTGGGGTATTTATGTTAAGGTATTTTTGTTTCCTGTGCTTGTGATTGTTGCCAGTGCCACTCAGAGTGCTCCGGGGAAGGTGACCTTCTTTTTAACCCCCAGGCCGTGACTCGAGCGTCTACGACATGCCAAGAGGCGTCGACCAGCGTTCAACCCTCTTGTGCGTCCTACGGCACCAAGACTGCCAGAACAGAGGCCCTCGCTATGCATGTAGCGAATCATAATAGGAATTGACGGGCTTGTTAAATAAGACAGAAATAAGTGTTGGCAGTCCGTAAAGCAAACGGGAATATGTGGTAGGTCATTGAAACACATAAAAAATTTGGAAAGCCAGAAAGTGGAGAAAAAGTGCCCCCCGGGTGGGATCCGAGCTTACGACCTCCAAAATATCGGTCTGGTACGATGACCAGTACGCTAGTGGCGGGGCTACTTACCCCTCCACTTTCTGGGGTATTTCTGTTGTTTCCAGTTGTTTCCTGTTTTTGTTTCCTGTTCTTGGGAGTGGTAGCCAGCGCCACTCGGACTACTCGGGGTGAAGAGGACCTTCTTTTTTACCCCCGGGCCGGGAAGAGAATGTCTACGACATGCCCAGAGCGGTCGACCAGCGTTGAACCCTCTTAAGCTTCCTATGGCACCAAGACTGACAGAACAGAGGCCCTCGCTATGAATCTATTGAATCAAAATATAAAATGAGGGGCTCGTTGAAATGAGGGCAGAAATAAGGGTTGGCAGTCAAGAAAACCTCAGAAAGTAAAGGGGAGTATCTGGTAGGTCATTGAAAGAGATAAAGTATTTCGAAAGGAAGAAGAAAAAGTGGAGCAAAAGTGCCCGCGGGATGGTATCCGAACTCACGATCTCCAGAATACCGGTCTGGTCTGATGACCACTACATTGCCGGCGGGGCTATTGTCCCCTCCACTTTCTGGGGTATTTATGTTTATGTATTATTTCAGGCTACTCAGAGACATGGGGACTAGAAAAAACGTGCTATAATCAACGAAATCATCTGTGAAGAGCTGCAGCTCCACGACAAGCATACCCTTCAACGTGATCCCTTTAGGAAGGATGGACCTAAGCTGCGCGCCCTTGTCACAGAAGAGTTGGCACCCATGTCAAGTCTGTTGCTAACCTCATCTCCTTTTTCTACCACTCCCACTCTGTGGTACTCGACGATTGCTTCAAAGCCACTCTTGCCCCAAGACACTTTCCTGGCTCATGAGCATTTGACAGCGGTCTCTCAAGCACGCGCGTCCCGAGGTAATTATTACGCCAACATGCGATCCCACCTACAACTCACGTACAACTCACCTGTTTAGCCCCCTCGCCGCTCCTGTCCACCTCGAGGCCCGGTTGACACGCCTCAGCATGACCGTTCTTCACGGCGGCGATCGCCCTTGCCATATCGTCGGTCTGTATCACCTCTTCGCCCCGCCTTCTAGATATGGGCCACCAATAGGAAAACTACAACCTCCAGGTTTTGGAGGAAAAACTGCATACGTAGAAAACCCAAAAACCCCTCTAGCACAACCATCGAATCAATTGAACGTAAAAGGTGAAGAATTTGATGTTCATGCCCCCATAGAAACTGCAGCCAGTATAATATTCATTAGCGAAAATTTGTTTTCGCGGCTCAGGAAAGCTAGAATCCTTATACTAGACCTGCCTCAGTCGGTGCTAACCAAGTGATGTTCGAAGCATCCGGATAATGTACACTACGTGTATTCATTGTGGAATTCGGCCCCACGTCCAGTTGCTGTCTTGTCCAGTTGCTCGCACGAACTCATTTATGCTGGGGCTTTCGCTAGCCCGCCTCCGCTGTCACCTCCTGCTAGCACCCGGACATTGAAATCACTGCTACAGATCGTATGGAAAGTTCGGATGTCCAAAAGCAGTACTTGTTGGCTTGTGCGGATTACCTTCTGAGCCCTGGACAGGAGGCGACAATTTTGGTTTGTTGTGGGAAGTGTTCAGATGGTGACGTGCTCATCGTGCCACGCTCTCGGCTTCCCCCACGAGGTATTGTAATAGCCACCTGTCTTCTGCACTTTGCGCAATGGTCTTTCGCGCTCTTTGCCACGAACACTAGCCCTGAGGCAATCGTCTTACGGCAAGGCACTACTATCACTACCACTGCTCAATATGAAGCTGTCTCTATTGTTCCCATCAGCTCAATTTCGTACTTTTCGAGTTTGCCCTCAGACCCACCACACCCTGCTGTTTCCACCACTATGAGCTCCGACCTCTCCCAGGAACAAATCGCTATTCGATTATCAGAGTACCACACTAGCTCAAACATTCGTAACCACTCACCGAATTGAAACAGACGATTCACAGATCGTTTGCCGCGGGCCGTTGCGCGTCTGTTTGTTTTGCGGAAAGTCAATAATGAAAACGCCGCGGACATGCAGCAGCGCAAAATGATTCGTCCATCGAACTGTCCTTGGTGATCTCCTGTTGTATTGGTGCAGAAAAAAGCGGATCCGGTATATTTTGTATTGATTACAGTGCAATAAATGGAATTGTTGAAGACCAGGAAGCAGAGGTATGTTAGAGGACAGCGGTTTAATGCTACCTTCGAGGGTAAATTCGGTAGAGGAAGAATATGACGTAACGAGCCTCGCTGCCTGTGAGGTGGCTTCGATGTCTTCGTCTTCTCAACCAGATCACATTTTCCAACAAGCTTCGGCCGGCCAAATATTATGGATCTGGTTGCATTCACAAGGCTAAGTTCTAAAAATGACAGTATAGCTAAGTCTGTAGCTCTAAGGCGCTGAAGAGGCTGAATGAATTGTACGTCTCAAAGTATGCGGTAAATGCAAGAACCACGCATTAGCAAACTTGTCCATCGACACTCTCATTGCCCGAATCAATCTTTTCCTAGAGCCTCCCCACCAGGGAATCTGCGCAGCTATGATGCTTAAGCTACCAGAGTTGTTTAAAAAACAACCTAGAAAAGGACCATGCATTTCGGGCGTCCATGCGATCCAATTCCCTTCAAATATTCGCGATGCCTTTGTCTTGAGATAGCCATCGCTTTTAGGCTGCGGTTTCTTGTAGCAATCAGTTAACGTCTTCTGCCAAGCGGTAAATCGTGCTAGACGGATGTGTGATCTGCAACAGTCAATTTCAGCACTACCACAACAAAGGTTTGCGTTTTCTGATGTAGAGGTGCTTTCCCCGCCTCTATATCTTCGTCATGCTGAAGTTGTCAACCTCTTCGTCATGCTGGAAAGCTTTGAAGTTTTCTGTACTTTCATCGGAAAGTTCTCGCTCGGCCGTAACTCCTAGGTGGCCAAGCTCCGAAATTGTTTTCTTCTGCTCATTTGCAGGCACTTCAGTTGCCACGTGCATGTTTCTAGTTTCGTTGAAGTGTACAATCGGAGAGATTGAAGTCACACCTCCGAGCACCGTCCACCCGAAGACTGTTTTCACGGTGGTGAGATTTTCACTAAGGCGCCGGATGTCCCCAGTCACAAGTTTCCAGCAAAAGTCCGCTCCGATAAGTAGGCTAAAGCCTGGTTCGGGCTGAGCTTCAAAAGAAAAGTCGGCGAATGGCATCGCTTTGGCATCAGGTTCCTGTAAAATTGCCTGTTCCGTTAACCGAGGCAGGTCCTTGCTTATCTCAGGAACTTCAAGTGCCTCAATTTCGAATTCCCGACGGCCGTACTGGCTGTAGAGGGTTAGTTGTACTCTTTTGTATCACCTGCGTTGAAAGGACGAATTTCTAAAACCAGGCATGGTCATCTCCTCCTGTGCAAGTGCATTCGATCGTAGCTTCCTTGACAGCCTTTCGGTTATAAAACTACGTTGGCTACCTCCGTCGAATAAGAGTCTCACCAGATGTTCGCGTGAAGTCCCCGTAATCCAGACATGTGCTCTCTGAAGCAGAACCATTCTATCGGAGGTCTATGATTCCGTTGACGAGCTGGATGCCAGCAATCTTTCCGGCGATCGGCGTTTCCACGCTGGGTCACACAAGGAAGTGATATGGCGTCTATTGCACTTTTTACTTGAAAGCCTTCTCACACTCCTGCACTCCTTGGCGAGGTAAAAACGCCTAGCGCAGCGGAAGCAACATTCGTGTTGTTTCAACTTGGTTTATATTTCTTCTAGTGTACATTGAGCCTGGCAGTTCTCTGTGATGTGGTCGTGCGATTGACAGAAAAGACAACCGTTGTGGGACAAGCCAACGGTTAACGTCGAAGCAGAACCTTGAGTGTTGTCCTTCACTTGCATCCGTGGTGTGTCGATTGCAGATCCAGTCATAACAGAAGTAGTCTCCCGACTGCTTACTTCTAGGTTCAAGAGATCAAGTAACGTCGATACTTCATCGGGCCTTTCACATTTCAGTTTTCGTGCTGATGTTTCCGTCAACGTTATCTTGTTAAAGTTCAGCACGAGCTCATACGGTAAACTCGGCAAAAGCGCAGCCTTTAACATCACTCCCTAGGAATCAATGTAAACATCGAGATGCTTTAGCGATCTGACGTGGCTCTGCACCCGTTCATGGAGCATCTGAAGGCCACTCAAGTCGTCGCAGGAGGCTACTTTTGGCAGGTTTATAAGTTTTCTCATGTGGTCGTTGATTATCAGGGTCTTGTCTCCAAATCGATGCTGCAGCAGTTCGATGGGTATGGGGTAGCTGTCGTTAGTTGTTGGTAATCCCCTGATGACGCCTAGCGCATTCCCCATCAGGTAACTGTGCAGATACTTGAGTTTGTCAACGTTGGCTAGCGATGGGTTTTTATGGATCGTAGATTCAAACTGGTCCCAAAATGGAGGCTACTGAGCAAATTTTCTATGAAAAGGTTGTATCTCAAGTTTGGGCAATCGACCTTGAACTCGTCCTGGAGGTGAGCTGGCAGCCTGTATTGCATTACCCGCCGTTAAAGGGCACGCGTCTATGAGAAGCCTTTCAGCGCGGAAAATCATGCATGCGATGTAATCACGGTAGTGTTGTACGGCTGTCAACTCGTCATCTAATTACTCAACGGAGACGCGACCCTCGATTTCTTTGTTCATATCGTTTAAAGAAGTCTCTTTCAAGTTTACCATATTTAGCTGTTCTGCCAGCTCACCCATCGGTGGCGGGGTACTCTCCACTGTGGCCTTCATGTTGTTGATGATCCGTGTAGTTGAGGCGCGTAGAGCAGCACGTTTTCATTTGAGCAGGTCCATGATGACACGCGGTACGCGGAGGTGCCACTCTAGCA
This sequence comes from Haemaphysalis longicornis, assembly GCA_013339765.2. Classification (NCBI taxonomy): domain Eukaryota; kingdom Metazoa; phylum Arthropoda; class Arachnida; order Ixodida; family Ixodidae; genus Haemaphysalis; species Haemaphysalis longicornis. The sequence continues at coordinate 5,547 of JABSTR010003279.1, read as the reverse complement.
GGAGCTGGGGCGATGCGTCGTGCTTGGCAGCCGCGTCCTCTTAAATGGGTCTGCTGCATCGGTAGGGGTCTTCAATGGTGTAATCCTTCCATCCTGGTCACGGCACCAACTTGTTGAAGACCAGGAAGCAGACGTATGTTAGATGACAGCTGTTTAATGCTAACTTGAAGGGGTAATTCGGTAGAGGAGGAAGATGATGTGACGAGCCTCGCTGCCTGTGAGGTGGTTTCGGTGTCTTCGTCTTCTCAACCAGATCACATTTTCCAACAGGAATCACAGCAAGGAATATTTATCCGATGCCCCGCATCGGATAAACATCCAACACAAGGAGTGGAATATTTTCCCAGTTTCAATCTTTTACATCTATTTTGACCAATTCCATTCAGTGAGGCCGATAATAAAAAGGCAGTGTTGCCCACCCCTAATAGACTATATGAGTTCATTGTGATGCCCTTGTCACTAAGTAACGCGCCTGCAATATTCATGCCGATGACCGACACGGTTCTCCAGGGCCATAAATTGAAACCGTGCCTATGTTATTTGATGATATCGTTATTTTTTCTTCAATCTCTTCTGAACACTTGCACCGCATCGCTGAGGTTCTAATATCCCTTGCCAATGCCGGCATTCAGCCCAACACCAAACAGTGCCGTTTTGCCTCTCAAAGCATAAATGTTCTTCGGCACGTCGTCAGCCACGACGGGATTCGATCCCGACCGAGACCAGATTGCTGCTGTGATTAACTCCCCACGGCCCCAGCAGCAAAAATCTCCGCGTAGCTTTCTTGGTCGGGCGTCTTAATTTCGGCATTTTGTCCAGAATCTCACTTCCATAGCTTCGTTCCTCAACACATTCCTTAACTCTCCAATTCCCTTCGTCTGGACGGATGATTGTGAAACAGCTTTCCAGCAGATGACGACCGCGCTGACCTCTGGGCCGGTACTCTGCCATTTTGACGAGCGCAGACCAGCAATTCCCCAGACGGACGCCAGTGGCCACGGAATTGGGGCTGTTTTACTGCAGTCGGATGGTAAAGATCGAGAGCGCGTTATTTCGTACGCCAGTCGTGCCCTAAGTACTGCTGAGAAACATTACACCATCACTGAGCAGGAGAGTTTTGCTGTGGTTTGGGCCGTCCAGAAATTTCGACTATACCTCTACGGACGCCATTTCACAGTAGTGACTGACCATCATGCGTTGGGCTGGTTGCAGACACACAAAGATTTATCAGGGCACCTCGGACATTGGGTTCTACTACTTCAGGACTATGATTGCACCGTTACTTACAAGTCCGAGAAAAAGCAATTCGACCTGGACGCATTTTCTCGGTGCCCTCTTCAGTCGTCTACAACTTTCGCGGCATCATCACATGATACCACCTTCCCTATCGCACCCGTCAACCACACAGCATTTAATCACGGCCTGTCTCATTGCCGACACTTCAACGAGCAGACACATACCCTGCCGCACAATAATTTACGGGCTTACGGGCACCATACAACGACCAAACAGTCGGGAGCGACGGTACCTTCAGCACTTTAAGTATTTGAATGGCATTTTGTACCATTGAAATCACCACTCGTAGAGCAAAAGATGGGTCCCTGTTGTACCGCGATGCTTCAGCGGGTCATCTAGGCTTCCACAAAACTTACGGCCACGTCCGTTCTCGTTTCTTCTGGTCCGGCAACTCCCCCTTTGTTGCCCGTCACATCACTTCGTGCCCATCTTCCCTGCAGCACAAACAGCCCAGATCTCTGCATGCCGGACTTCTACATCTTCTGACCTTGACCTTGACATCTTCTGACCTTGACCGTCTGAGCCCCTCCACGCTGTTAGGCTAGATTTCTACAGACCTTTGCCTTGCACGGCTGCAGGTATTCAGTGGGTCATAAAAGCCGTAGATCATTTACCCCGTTACGCAGAAACAGCGCCCATTCGGGCTGGGTGTCCTGCCGACCAGCAGACTTCCTCTTGCTAGCAACAGTGTTGTGCCATAGCGCTCCCCGTGTTCCTATGACCGATCGCGGAAAGACATTTCTCTCCAGTACTGCGAAGAAGTTCCGCGTACTGCAAACCCAGCTCATAAGACTACTTCCGCTTACCATCCGCAGATGAACGGTCTTACTAAACGCTTCCACCGGACTCTTTCTAAAATGATTTCTAGGTGCATCCGCATTGATCACGTGAACTGGGAGACGATTCTACCATTCGTTAATTTTGTAGACAGCACTGCAGTACAAAATATTACCAGTTACTCTCTCTTTTTGCTCGTATACGCCCGCTATCCCTCATTCATGCTAGACACCAGTGTCTTAAGTGCTCCTGTGCATAGCTCCAGCCGGTTTTACGAGGAGTTCATCTTCCACCTCAATTACTGCTGTCGGCTTGCTAGTGTCAGCACGGAAGCCAGTCAACGCGCTCGCAAGGACTGTTACGGCGCCACTCTCTGCACTGTCACCTTTTGGGCTGGTGAGAAGGTGCTACTGTGGACGCCCACAGTCAAACTTGGGCTCTGCCAGAAATTTCTTCCTCACTTCACAAGCCCATACACCATCTTAGAAGAAACTTCGCTAGTGAACTACCATGTCGCCTAATGCAGTGCTCCTGTGGATCGTCGCAACCTTGGAACAGAGCGCATGTCTCACGACTCAAGCCTTTCGCGTGTCGCTCCTCGTGATGTACCGCGGTCAGGATGCAACCTCCACACGGAGAGGGAATTTCTGAGCACGTTCGAGCATCGCATCCTATTTACATTGGACGGGTCCTACACTGTGGTCAACATACTGTGCTTCGTTATCTTCCCCTTTATAATCATCCTCATCAATATTCTACAAATCCTGTTCTCGGGAAGATCATCATATCGGAGGCTGGTTCCGAGTCCTTGACGGTTGTAACGCCTTATAACAAACGTCTTCCTGCACCTGTCTCTTAAGGCCCTCTCAACAAATATATATATATTGTCGCGAAGCCAAGGACGACGCAGTTGCGTTGAAGGAGAAACAAGTTTATTGGAGCGAACTTGTGCTCCCCTAATCACTCACAAGAATACAGAGGCGGCGAAGCAGCGGTCAACAAAGTGACTTGCGTCGGCGAACGTCGCAGAATCGAAAAGCCCGGCGTCTGCTCTGCAGGCTTTTTATCTTTCGGCGCGCGTGGTTTTCGAACCGTCGATTCACGTCGAGAACACTGTAGATCCAAGAAGATTATTCCTGGCTGTTCACGTTAGATCGGAATGCTCTACCTATCAGAACAGATAACACATGCGGCACAGAAAGAAAGAATTGAACACGCGCTTCCTTTGGCACAGAGATAACACAGAGCGGCGCAGCCGGGCGGTAAAAGTAAAACACAAATAAACAAACCCAATGCATGATTCGCTGATATATACTGAAGCGTGCTTTATTGGGCCACTAATGAGCAGTTAGAGCTGCGGAGAAGCCGAGGATCTTCGTGCTAGGCAAGCTATGTCCGACGCGATACTCGATCGGCCGTGCGCCAAGCGATGCTTCTGCCTCCTCGTCGTCCGACGTGCACCAAGCCGAATATACCAAATGGGGAATTGCCCTTGCATGAACACCTGTGACAATTACATCAATCGCGTCCATATACAACACTACAATATTCGCACCCGGTGGTAAAGGAGTCAACCTGGAGACTGAAGGTGACGAGGAGACCATAGGATGGTGATACTCTTTCAGCCGGTTGGCGTGAACTATCTCGCGTCGACGGTGTTGACGGTCGGGTGCGGGCGCAACCGGTTCGATGATGTAATTCACTAGTGAAGTTTGCTTGACGACTCTTTAGGGTCTATGATATTTTGTAACAAGCTTCGGTTGGAGACCGTGTGTAGGGCATGGGACGCAAAGCAAGACAAGTGAATCAGGCCTATAGGTGGGAGCCGTGGTGGAAGCGTCGAGATTATGCTTCTGGTGTTGCTGGTGTTCAGATGGGAGCGAGCGGGCGAGCTGACGGCACTCTTCGTCATGCTTGACTATTTCCGAAATGGGTGCGAACTCGGTCTGATCTGGGCGATACGGCAAAATTGTGTCACGAGTGCACGCCGGCTCCCGTCCGTAGAGCAGGAGAAAAGGTGAGAATCCCACCGTCGTCTGCATTGCCGTGTTGTAGGCATACGGGACAAAGAGAAATATCGCTTACCAGTCAGAATGGTCCGACGCCACGTACATCGCAAGCATATCACTCAGAGTGCCGTTAAATCGTTCTGTAAATCCATTCTTCTGCGGGTGGTAAGACGACGTAGTTCGATGAATAATTCGACATATCCGCAGGAGGGGTTCGATGACTTCCGACAGAAAGATGCGACCTCGGTCACTGAGCGTCTCTCGAGGAGCACCATGGCGAAGTATGAGGCAGCGTAACAGGAAGGATGCAACGTCGCGTGCCGTGTCAGTTGCTAGAGCAGCAGTTTCTTACATTGCGCGTAAGGTGATCCTCTGCCGCAATGACCCAACAGTTGCCAGCATCTGTGCATGGTAGGGGACCGTAAAGGTCTATCCTAATGCGATCGAACGCTCTTTCTGTGCACGGCAATGGCTGCAGCGGGCCCGCTGCCAGAGTAGGAGGGAATTTGCTCCGCTGACACTTGATGCATGACCGGATATACTTGCGGACGAACGTGTACATTCCCCGCCAGTAGTATGGTAGGCGAAGCCGCTCATACGGTTTTAACACACCAGCGTGAGCGCAGCTAGGCTCAGCGTGGAAGGATGCGGTTATGCCCTAGCGCAAATGGCGAGGTATTACCAGTAACCATTTGCGACCTCCTGATTGGTAGTTGCGCCTGAAGGGCATTTCGTGGCGGACTGCAAAGTGGGCAGCTTTTTCGGCGCAGCGCACGCGATTCATGGTCAGGTGGTCCTTGCGCTGCTCGGCTGGCATGACCGGGATGTCGAGGGACGACAGGCCGGCATCAACAGAAACGGAACACTAGTCTTCCCCCGGTAGGGGGGAGCGGGACAGAGCGTCAGCGTCTGAATGGTTCCGGCCGGAACGGTACAGCACACGGATGTCATGCTCTTGAATTCCCAGAGCCCAGCGAAGGCAGCCAGACGGGTCTTTGAGCGACGACAACCAACACAATGTGAGATGGTCCGTCACAACGTCAAAAGGACAACCGTACAAATATGGTCGAAATTTTTTAAGCGCCCATACGATGGCCAAGCACTCCTTTTCTGTGATGGAATAATTTAATTCAGCTTTTGTGAGCGTACGATTGGCATAAGCGACGACGTAATCGCCAAAACCAGCTTTTTGTTGGGCAAGCGCTGCACTCATTCCGGCGCCGCTGGCATCCGTGTGGATTTCTGGTGGCGCGTTCGGGTCAAAGTGTCGCAGAATAGGCGGGGAAGTAAGGAGTCGCCGTAACTTTTGCGAAGGCTTCATCGCAATCCCTCGACCAAGCGCCAATAACACTTTCCTTGCCGAGAAGCGCCGTCACGGGCGCAATTATGGCGGCAAAGTTGGAATGAAGCGGCGGAAATACGAACATAGTCCAATAAAGCTCCGTAGAGCCTTCATGGTGGTCGG
>JABSTR010003278.1:55000-94314 GCA_013339765.2 Haemaphysalis longicornis | reverse complement strand
AAACCCTGGAGTACAACGATAGAAATACCAAGAAAAAAAGTAAAATGAGTCAACCGTGTAATGCCCTGCATTTCCACAAAAAATGCATAATTAACAGTAGTAGCACATTTAATCACTATAACATTATAATACCCTAAACAAAGTAATGAGGTCGAATAGAATTTGGATAAGCAAAAATACGAAATAAAGAAAAATTTTAAATTTACACAATGAAGTGACGAATGAAAAATATCCATCTCATAAATCTCATAAAATCTAACCTGAAACAAAATAACCTGCATAACAAACAAAAGACACGGACCAACCATGCTCAACCCTGTGCCACCAAAGGAAAGATACAAAATTGACTATACAAAGGCCCTTTATCGCTATAATGGTGTAACTTTGTATCACTGGTGAAAAGAAGCAAAGGAAAACTTAGAAAAAAAATAACCCTACACTTTTGGCTACTCATAGCCAAATTTGACTAAAAAAGACACAGTCTAGACGAGCGGCGTAAGAATCCTACCTACGCATTATTGCGCAATTCTCCGAATTCCTGCAGATTTCAATGTGAGTTTTATATATGATATTACAGCTATTATTCTGAGGAAAATATCTTTTTTGAAAAGCAGGCCTTCCAAATACGTTTCAAGGAGGACTGCAGAATAATGTTCGACTTCGCTGAACTTGTTTTTCTATTACTTTACTATTTTCTACCCTTCTCGTGTGTGTGCGTTCACTGTGAGCTTTAGCCCTAAAACCGAGCTATTGCTCGTCAAACCGCTTAACTGCGTTCAACCACGGCAAAATGTATGGCTACAGTTGCAGGTATGTACCATTTTGCATATATGGAAGACCACCATCTCATACCTTTTGCTCATTTGCTCATTTGCTCATACCTTTTGCCTAAATTTGCGTTCCCTCTGTGTAGTGCACACGCTTCGCTGGTCTTACACATTCACAGAGTAGATTGACTTTTAATTTTTGCTTCTTTTTTTTCAGAAATGCAGCGGCCAGATTAAACGTGAATTTAGAGTTGGAATGAAGGTGTCACGTAAGACGTCTACGTTCTTTTGTATGTTAACGCATGAATGATGTCGCGATGGGAGTTAATAATTATAACAATGAACAACAGCGACAACTATCCTCGGCGTCACTTGAAAAGAAAAACTGAACAAATCAAGGCGCGTTTTTGTTTTTAAGGGAATAAACTTTTCCTAATAAGTGAACTACTTTTTTCGAGCAATTACTGTTTTCTCCAACTTTAAAAACATATCGTTTTTTTACCTGGTAGTTTGTCAGGGCTCCATTCTTCTGGACCGGAGCATCCCAGCGAATTTTCAGGCTATCCGCAGTTTCCTCCAGTGTCATCAAGTTATCTGGAGCGTCTGGAACTGAAGCCGATGCGTTATTTTACTGCCATAGCTCTGTGGTGAACTGACGCACTTTTTAAAAGAATAGACTACTTTTGAAAAGACGAATCTACTCTGAATAGATCAGGGCGCATTGCTCAACAACTGTATTAAGTGACATTTCAGGGTTCGTAATGCCTGTTCTGATGGGTTATAAGCCAACTTCGACACATCTCCTATGAAAGAAATTTTTCAAATGGGACTCTGCATTCCCCCCATTTGGAACCGACTATTAACCGACTTTGGGGATAAAGATTGTGGAAGCACAAAAGGGAAACCTGAGACATCGCTTTCGACCAAATTTTGGTCCATATGAACGATGCGTATTGCGACTCGGCAAACACAAACGCATGTGAAAACTAAAATGTTCCAGAGGAGGCTTGAGCATATTTGAGATGCCAGCACGAAGGCCTCTTCTGGCTAGGTTCATGAACGAGTCTTTGGCCGTTGACGAACCTAGCCAGAACCTACGGCGTATAGCTTCGACTACGACTTACAGCCAAAACCTACGGTTTAAGAAATCCTTGACATTGGACTATCTGCTGCTTCTTGTTGCAGAATTACAGGAAATTCTGCTGCAACACTGCCTCCGCAGAAGCTGTATTCCAATTGGAACTGCGCGTAAGAATTCTGAAGCATACGCTTTTCTTGGCATTTATTCTTTATGCATATGCTATGGAACATGTCCCAGCCAAGAGGGGTTTACAGAACTTATTGAAGTAGATGGTTCATTTCGGCACTAAAATAATTAGGCGCTCAGCAGACGAAGACGAAAGTAGACGCAAACTACAAATACATATATTTGTGCCTAGTTTCGGCCTCGTCTCTTTAGTGCCCAATTCTTCTTACTGTATAAATGAACCACCCTGCTCAATGATTTCTGTTAACGCACTTTTCTTACAGATTGAGCTCTTTTCTGTGCCGTCAATCCACGCAATGCCGCATATCTACATGTTGGCTCTTCTTAACTGCCAGTTCGAATAGCGGGCACCATGTGCTTTCTGGTGTTTATTTTTTACGATGAATTCTATAGAACATGCTACATCCAAATTGAATTCAGCGCGTGTTGAATGTCTCCTTATGTTTCATTTTTTTCTGGTGCATCCACCGCTGTAGAACAAGTCGCAATCAACGGGAATTGGGTGCACAACTAATGTCCCTGTGCTTCCTTTTTTTACCGCACCCGTCTCTGTAGAACGCGTCACAGCTAAAGCGAATTGAGCGGGCATCGATGGTTCGCTTTTGGCCAACTTAGTCAAGTAACGCTTTCGCATTAAAACTGTCCCTTTGTGATTACAAGCCTACGATAACACGTAATCACAGTGAAACCAACTGACTTTATTGTGGCTTTAACCGAGGCAAAAAAGACAAGAACCACAAATTGTCTTTTCAGGCTGCTGTAACTTTTGCCTAACTATTAGGTATGGTTTAACAAGCGCACAAATCATCGCCATCAAACTCATTACGCGACCAATTTCTTTATGAGCCAAATAAAATCACCGGGCTCACACTCCACAATTTAGCAGTAAACAAAGGTCATAAAAGGCTGACTCGTCATGCGAACTGTGGTTTTTCAATGCATTTTCTTTCGACCAAATCCTGTGTGAAGTACCGTACCCGAAGAGCGTCGCTTGAGTTTGGCATACAAATTATGAAGCACTCACCAGAGGGTTTTGTACTGAAGCTGCCACACACGGCTTTTCCAAAGCCTGCGCTAGTGCTGGCCTGGACACAGACCCTGTACGTGGAACCCGGAGGTAACTCTGTCAGGTAAAGTGAAGTTTCTTTTGACGCATTTACTACAGCCGACTTCGAAGCCCAGCTTTCTGAATCCAGGTCGTTGAAGGTATGTTGTAAAGTTGAGTTCACCTGCAAGGAACCAATGGTAGAAAACTCATTCGTCATTGGTCATTACCTACACCTGTTATCGTGGTGTTTTAGCGAATGTGCCCCTGTTCGAAGTGTTTTTTCACCGTACCCAGCTACTTTGCGCGACTATTCCCCACATGTTAAAAAACAGTATCTGCGAACAAAACAAAGTTATTGTCAGCAGTTGTAATGCTAACTTTTAAGATGTCGTATTGATCTAAACATCTATGTTCGGCTACTAGTTCTGTCTTTTAACAGTCGGTTGCTTTATTAATTACACGAGGAACAACCCCTCCGCAAAGGGTGTATAAAATGTGATCTGTATTTCCAAACAGAAAACCAATTGTAGCCTATGACTCTTTTTATAAAGCTATGAACTTTTTTGTAAGTTGAACGAGATTTGAAGACAAACTGTTCCTTCTCTTAGTAGCGATAATTCCGCTTTCTCTTACTAGGCTCAGTGCCTTTGTCTCTTAAGCAAGTTTTTGTCAACTTTTTTTGACTTCTGCGTAGAAGGGGTGTACACCTGCCCAATTTTTTACCAATATCACCGGAGCGTCGACCGTTCGGTCGATCAGCGCCGCGTGATGGAGTGATACGGCAAACTGGGCGAGAGTAGCCGCATGCGCACTAGGCAAAGGCCGCAGCTGCCATCATCTGCTAGGCTGTTCCAAGAGCAGACAGCCGCCCCCGATTTTTGTTAATTTCTTATCTCACTACCTGCCATACTCGAAATTTTCTTCAAGACCAGGCACGTGGCACCAACTGGAAACAGCATTGCCGAGTGCAAGACTCGTTCCGTAACACTGATTACTCTGTTTTCAGTTGGCGCCACGTGCCTGGTCTTGAAGAAAAATTTCGAGTATGGCAGGTAGTGTGATAAGATAATAACAAAAATCAGGGGTGGCCGTCTGCTCTTGGAACAGCCTAGCAGACGATGCAGCAGCCTTTGCCTAGTGCGCATGCGGCTACTCTCGCCAGTTTGCCGTATCACTCCATCACGCGGCGCTGATCAACCGAACGGTCGACGCTCCGTGATATTGGTAAAAAATGGGCGGGTGTACTCAACAATAACGCGTTTCTTACATTTCTGCACAATTTAGTAGGAATATTGCCCAGGCTTTGCCGGCGTTTCTCTTATATATAATCCGTAAAACCAAAAACCATTTGTTTCGACACCTACGCATGTCATTTATTTATTTCCGATACTTTCAGGGCCTAAGAGGAACCACAGCAAGGAGCGTGTGTGTGTCTGCGAAGGGGGGTGGGGGGGGGCGTACCAGAACTATGACAATCAACGGTGGTAGTACATAAGTAGGAGTACATAGTATTACTACACACTTTAAAAAATGAGATTTTGCAGGGTAATCTTGAATTGAGGGTGTTCTGAGATGGCAGCAGTGAAGCAGGGAAGTGGAGGCAAAACCTTGTGCTCGAGGTTTATCTCAGAACCTGAAGGAAAGTTACTAAGGATTCTCAAAACATTATAAAAGAATGTGAAGGCGAAGGCCTAGTTGAACCTTCCGTTGACCTACTGTTTAAGAAACCCTAGTTCGACCTTCTGTTGAGTTGCTATTTGCGTTGGGATAAACTTCGCTGCCACGCCCGTCACCACTGGACTAGCAGGTTATTCCGCTCACGGGCCGTCATGAAAGGGCCATCTGTGAGCACTTGTGGGTAACTTTATTTGTCAAGCAGGCTTGTTTTGCACCTTCGGCAGTGGCCTACACTCGTCCAACCGGCTCAGCGTTGCCCTTTCTAACAGCCTTCTTCCGACCAACATCCGACACCGCTGTAATTTGGGAAGTGATCGCCTCCTCGCTTTCTCATTTTTGTACGATTCCGTGTACCTAGCAAAGACGTATTGCTTTTCACGCCTTCCATGAATCACAGAGATAACAGGCTTTCGGTTATAAACTATCGACTTTGTGAAGCCGTTCTTCATCCAAACGAGTAAAATTGCGGCTATGATACTGCGACCCGAGAATTAAATTTTATTGCAACGAAGATGTTTAAACACATTGCTCTATAACGTGCAGATTGTCAGCACGTGAGAATAAGTCTTATTGTGGCTTCTTATCACAGGTGGCACGTGACTCAAACCCTTCTCCTCCATTCCCAAGTGGACCTTTTAGGACCTTTTTAAATATGTTATCTAGGATTTCAAACCACCTTTTTCTTTCACTCATATTCTCCCTGACATAGCATCCTTTTGCCCGTGATATTGGTTGTTGTATCCGTAAGTGTAAGGAGTCGATACTGGCACGGAGATCACCAGATCCTGTTACTTTGAACGGAGGATCTTTTCTGCTTATGAATGAGAATTTCATATTCCCTGGTAAATGCCGTTCTTGGGACTGATGTAAGTTAAACTGAACTGGTAGAGGCGTGGGTGCAGCCATTCTTCAGAGCGGACGATATTTTTTTACCAGATGAATTAGGCCAGCGTAAAATTTGGTTGACAGCTAGACTAATGGCAAATGCCCCAACCATGTCTGCTTACTCTTCGTTGCGGGTAGCGTGAAGGCTTTTATGACAGTAACCTATACTGTTGGGCTTATAATTACAAGCACAAATTAGTTTTGCATTACTGGATGTGATAATGTGGAATAATCAGTTTCCCCTGCAAAGAGAAGTGATGTTTTTTTAGGGCAGAAAAACTGCGCGTGAGAGACAAGACAATGAGGAACGAACAGGACGGGCGCCGACCTTCCGTCCTGTCCGTTTCTTATTGTCTTGTCTTTCAAGCGCAGTTTTTGTACCCTCAAAAATGCAATACCAACTAGCCTAACAACACGCTGTACGAAGTGATGTTGTTGAATGGAAGCACCTATCTATTTAACAGTCATTAAATTCGATCGCCTCACCTGGTAGCTTGTCAAGGCTCCATTCTTTAGAGTCGGTGCATGCCAGTGAATTCGCAGTCGGTCTACAGCCTCTTCCGTTGACCGCAGGTTACCCGGAACCCCTGGAACTGAAGTCGAGAATTTTTTGTGTAGCAAAAGGACTATGGTATCATGGGATGTTAATTGAACTTTGTATTTTGTGTAAGACGCGTTGAAGTGGCACCAACGACAGCTGAGAAAGAGAGAGAGAAAAACATCTTTATTTGCCCTTAACGACAAGATTTTGAAAAAAAAAAACATTTAACGAGTGGTTCAAATCTTCAAGCCAATGTACGTGAATTTCTGCTGGAAATATGTAGCTCAAAAGGCTGGTTACTGGATAATCGTATTTACCTATCTATATTTATCTATATTGTGTAGGCTATGCCGGAGTCCAGGAAGTGATCAGGGTTACGTTTAAGAAACCGCGAATATATAGAGTTTGTAGATATTATATTGGAGTAAAAGTTTACCTCAAGGTCTAATAAGAGTTTATCTGCCCATATGCGGCACCTTGTGGTGTTCTGTTCTTTCAGAAATGAGAAATAATAAAAACACACCGAACTTTCCGTACATTATACAATGATGTAAAACATGCATTCGCAGACAGTCAAATTTATTTTTGTTCTCAAGAGATAAAATCATTAGTGTACCGATGAGCGTCCCAGAGTCGGCAGGCGGTAACGTAATCCTCGATAAGGAATGGTAAACGTGACTGGGTGTGGCAGCAAATAAAGCCACTAAATATGAGAACACCTAATCGAGAGAGAAGCTTCAGTGAAGTACAAATAAGAAAAACATAGTTTGAGAATTAGCAAACATTGTTTTATAAACTACATCACATAAAATACACAATATTGGTAAGTGTAATATTCAAATTAAAAATCATGCCTTCATACAATGTCATTGGTAATGAATTCAATATACGGTTGATTACTTTAAAAACCCCTTACAAAATCTGCAAGATTTTACAGTGCTCTGGATATCTTGAGGTCTATAGCTTACCTAATTTCGATAAGAAAATATCGACGAAAATTTGTGAAGTCAGAGTTGCAACGATAGCACATAACTGAATCTATAACAAACTTTCATTTACCACGAAGCAGTATTTATGAGGTTTGTTTCGCCTCATCAATACCGAATTCAAATTTAAAATGCATGGTCGCTGTTGGCTGACTGCTTAGACTTCAAGGTAGTTTGAACATGTTTGATAAATTCAAAGCAAAGAATCAGCTCTTACCAGTTTCTAAGTAAGCCCACAACTTCGACTCCATTCATTTCTGAAGTTGTGTTTGTCATCGCCACACATTTTTTTCTAATTGCTCATTTTTAAGAACAAGTGATGTGAAGTTAGTGAACCTAATATATGCTGGAGGGTTTCTGATTAACATCCTCCTATCTCACAATACGTTCTGCGAGTACTATAATTTAAAAAAAATAAACATTTAAATTTATTGTAGCTTGCCTTGCTTTTTAAGGGCACTGCGGCTGCTACACGTACCCTGTGGAAAATTTTAAGCAGCAATGCACATAAGCCAGATTCGCCAAAAACAGGTGACATTATTCGCAATTCACTATAGCCTCAACCAAGGATGATTCACAGTTGAAGGTGGAAGCTCTCACAAAACAGGGACGAAAGAAGAAAAAAATAGATGACAAACAAGCTACCAAAATTCACAAGTCATGCAAACGTCGCCGCTACAGCCGGTCTTGGTTAAATAACCTACACGATAGAAGGTTGAGAGGAGACACTCACCTGCTGTTTTAGTGGAGAAGTTACCGCAAACCGCTTCACCAATACCAGCACCAGTACTAGCCTGCACACACACACTGTAAGTTGAACCAGGAGACAAATCTCGGAGGTGCAAGGAAGTCGCTTCGGTGGCATTCACTGTGGCCGACCTCGCAGTCCATTTTTCGGGCGGTAGGTGATCGAACGTATGCTCTAGAGTGCAGTTGACCTGAGGTGTAGAGAGAGGATAAAACCTTCTGTCATTGGTCACAGTTCACCACTCTACCGTTCTACTTAATTGACCACATCTTTAACTAAGGATGTCACCATCGCATTTTCGTGGCAATATAGCGATTTCATAGAACATACCAACGCATCGCCAGCTCAATTCCAACTCCCAATTTTCATGCTGCCGGCTTACGACCCTAGAAAGGATTGCATGTACTCTTGACTACACCAAGGTTACAAGGCTTTTTTTCTATATTCTATAAATTTCAAGAATCTTTCCCACAACCATCCCACAAAGTTACCGCTTGACACTCATACACCTGAATTCCTTCCTACTAGAACGACAGCGGTATTTGTTTTTCAGTAATTCACCCATTACCTTTAATGGACCTTTTCCACAACCATTACCTTCGCATGCGCCTGCAGGTGCCACCATTACTTTTGGTGGCTTGCTGTTATCGCAGTTGCCGGTTCGGGCAGATACGGTAATGACGCAAAGCGAAACTTCAAACAGATACTGGTTTGCATTTAGTGTCTACTGAAGATGCACTGTGTCACCGGACGATCAATCATCCCCATAAGGAAACGTGCTAAACTTTGCCAATAGCGCATTGAAAGACCGAATTTTGCGCAGGAAGATGAAAACTCATGCATCCCTCCGTTTAACGACGATGATGGGGTAACGCGAAGCTTTCTCGTAACGGATTCTAGGGTTGCCGTCTGAATTTGGACTGAGTTTCGAACATGTCGAAATGGAGCAGTCACATACACGCCGCCTTCACAACGCGAGGGACCCAGGTCTCATACCCGGCCACTGAAGCGTTTTTTTCCCTTCATACACGATCATTCATCATCATCGTCAGAGAAAGTCGGCTTTACTGCAGGGCGTTTTTGTGTTGCAGACGCCATCAGTGAGGACACTGAAGCTTCGCTTTAAAAAGCCGGCTTGGTGTGCACGCAAAGCAAGCCTCATAGCTATCATCATGGGCGGACTCCGTGATTAGCAATATCGAAAACAGCGTGACGGGCTACCGTGGTCTAAAGGGCCGCCAGTTATTTTTGTGTTCGCCTCTACAGCTCTTTTTGTGACCCGGAAACGGTCCACTGCCAAATAAATCTTTTTGTCACCTTTTTCTGAAATGTGCTGATATACCCCTACTTGACGTTTTTGGCCAATCACACTCAGCAGAAAAACCACACTCATTTCCTTGTAATAAAACAGTCGAATACCAAAGGCTGAAATTATTGCCCGTAGTTTTTGTCCTAGTGCAGACGATGTGAGCTCATTTAAAAGTTGGTCAGCCGAAATATATGGAAGCATCCAGATATTTTGGCTGATCAATTTTTAAATAAATTCGCCTACAGAAATGCCCATAATTTTTTTACGACCTTTCCACAAGAGCAACGCTGGACGCATATATTGCTGGAATGTCCAACTGCCAGAAAAACAGCGGTTTTCGGTAACTCACTACTTTAACGGCGATTTCTAGGCCTTTTTGTCATCTTTTTCACATATGCACCGATATACCGTTACATGACATTTTTTGTAATACCCCACTTAGCGAGTTTACGGTATTTGGGGGATACGATCCACCCACATATGCAATTAATTTGGTAGCACATGCACTTCATTTTTTCTGGGCAAAAATTTGGTAAAATCTCCCATTTCCTTTGAGATTGTCAAAACAACTGTTCACCTCGTAGGTCCGAAGTATTCCATTCTTCTTCCGTGGCGAATCCCACAGGATTTCGATGCTATGCTCAGTATCCTCCAACAGTCGTATGTTGATTGGAGGCCCTGGAACTTCATACGCAGTTCTATTGAGAACATGGCGCTCTGGTAGTTGCATCGCGTTGATTGAGCAGGCAGATTGTATATATACAATATATATATATATATATATATATATATACAATATATATATATATATATAAGCAGTAAAAAAACTTCTCGAGGAGCCAGAAGAAATACTTGAGAAAATGGTAGACGCACGATTAAAAACAAAAACAGTGGTTTACTGACGTTTCGACTGGAGGACCAGTCTTCATCTTGGGTTACTCAAGATGAAGACTGGTCCTCCAGTCGAAACGTCAGTAAACCACTGTTTTTGTTTTTAATCGTGCGTCTACCATTTTCTCAAGTATATATATATATATATATATATATATATATATATATATATATATATATATATATATATATATATTCTGCCCTACTATGCAATAACGACGAACTAAACAACCCAATGCTCCATCGATATTTTTATAACCGAGAAAAGACCTCAATGGTTCAAAGGCATCGATTTTTTAAAGGTATCTCTTACTAACTTCAAAGTGCTTTCATTTAATACCAGTGTTCAATGCACACTTTTGAAATTTTTTTCTTCTTATGCAAATAAACCTTTTTTGCTACCATGGTTCTTGTCACGAAATCATTTTTTTCGAAGTTTACAGTCACTCACCATATTCACTTACATGATCTTTTTCACTTCATAATATGCTACAAATCATAACAATGTTCTACATAGACTCATAAGAAGGGTAGGTGCGGTTCAGTTCAGCTGCGGCACTTGCCTGTAGCAAATTCTGATAGGCTTTACTCCCCGACCAAAGTACAAAACCTTCGATTCGGTTCAGCTTCGACACTTGCCTGTAGCGAACTATGATAGGCTATACTCGATCCCCAACCAAAGTACAAAACCTTCGATTCGGTTCAGCTTTGACACTTGCCTGTAGAAAACTATGATAGGCTATACTCCCAGACCAAAGTACAAAACGTTTCGCATTTGAAATCGCATCCAAGGACATGTTATTCAAAGCTATACGTGCCATGATCAGATTCACCAGCAGCCTTGGACACCGAAAAAGTTTTACAAAGACGGCGATGTTTCTCTAATGATTATTTTGTCAACAAAATGAAATTGTTTCCGTCTGTTTTAAAATGTCTTTCATTGGGCGCAATATTAGAACCCAACTTTTGCAACGGCGCTAATGAGATATAGCACTTACCCGCTTCCTTCGTTTTTACTTCCAGCTCAACTGAGTATGGAGAGAACGCCGTTCCCTTGTTCTTGGCCTGAAGCTGCAATTGGGTACACAAAAAGACGTGCGTCAACTATTTAAAGGACCTAAACTTTACCCACTTTATTCATAATTCACATAAACCGGTTAAACTGAACTTTTCATAGGCAATTTGCAAAGACGCTGCTAGAATCGCCAGTTATATTCATTTCGGAAGTTCCAAGAAGACTTCAAACTAACATCAAAACCGGAAGGAGCACCCTAGTTGTTTTGGAGGCTATGCAGCTGAGTCAAACCTGCAGCCAATACGAGCATTGATTGATTGATTGATTGCGGGGTTTAACGCGCCGACGCAACGCAGGCGATGAGGCGCGCCGTAGTGGAGGGCTCCGGATTAATTTTGACCACCTGGGGATCTTTATCGTGCGCCGAAATCTCGTAAACACGGGCGTTTTTGCTTTTCGCCTCCACCAGAAAAGCGGCCGCCGCGGCCGGGAATCGAACCCGCGACCTTGTGCTCAGAAGCGCAACGCCAATACAAGCATTGAAATACCCCGTAGGTTCAAATAATTGTGCTACCAACGTGCACCTATCCGCATAGCCATAACTGACGTGATGCTGCCTGTCATTTCAACGCATAAATTTGTGCTAATAAAAAATACCTGAAAGCCATAACACTTTTTTTGCAAGGTCTGGTTCACAGGGCTCATTATACCGGAGCTACGTGTGGAAACCCTGAATGATGAACGTGACGTAACTTCCTCAAGAGATGTTCTCTTAGTGATCTCGCGACAAGGTGGAATATGACGTCACTGGAAGTGAACTTGAAAATGCAGTAGAGGGATGGAGAAATAAGTGTGGAGCTAATACATCCCATGGCCGTAGATGAGACTGAAATGACGGCATCATTGCTCATGACAATCGTTCTGTTTGCGTAATTAATTCACTGCCTGATCACAGTCTGCACTGCTTTTCTTGTCGTTCGTGTTTTTCACAAGAGCGTCTACTAATTTCTTTCGTGATCTGTTGGTGGACCGGGCACGTAGGACCGCAGCCGCCGCAGGGGCCCTGGTCTGAGGCCTTCTCCCGCTTTCAAGTTCGAACCACTTTCACTTAGATAAATGTTTCACCCCTCACCACTACCACCACCGCTAAAAACTAACAGCACTCGACGTCCCTACCCGCAACCTTTTCGGCATGTGTGCTCACATTACCATAGCACCCATCCCACGACACATGCAGCCAGTCCAGAACGCCGGCCAGTGAGAAAACAGAATTAGACTCCTATCGAAAAAAAAGTGTTTCCGACAGAAACCAAAGGTTCGAATCTGTCACCTCTTTTTCTTCGACCTTTTCGTCTCTAGCAGATACATAAACATCCTCCACTATTACCACAAAGACTACCTCGTCTAGCCACTCCCTCCCCCTTTTAGCTCTAGCGATGCCCGCCTGTGACGCTAGCTCCAAGCCTAAACCTACCTCCACTCAACCATAATTCATTACATATCCCCCAATACGCAGATTTAGGAAGATTGGAAATGCCCTATACCCAATACCACTTGTCACTTTGTACGGGTACGCTCCGAACACCCGGATTCGTGTACCTACCCGTCCCCACAGTTCTGGAATGCTGTATTACTAACGCTCGGCTCGAGGTCAGGTGACACTTACTTTCCAGGCTAGGAGAGTGGCCACCGCCTGTGCCTTTCTAGACTACGAAGATGCCACCCGGCAGTCTCTTATCTTCTTCTTCTTGGCTTCAATGAACGTAATTCAGCAACAACTCGTGAAAAGCAAGTATTATCCCGAGATCCCCAGCTGGCCAAACCGCATAAAACTTGCGCCTGTCGTTCTGTCAGATTGCAAATTCTATTAAGCCATCCAGGTTACAAGGTCAATCCAGGTCACGAAATGAAAGAATGCCGCGCAGAGGCACGAAAGGGCGTTGCTAGGCAACACCCAGGGGCGTCGGGCATGCAAGGCACAGCCGGAAGCTGATGTGCAATGAGGGAGTGCGGTTAGCTGCACACGATGCACCAAAAGGAAAACTCAGGTGGGAGTTTGGCGTATAACAGTGGTTGGCGACTATTTGAGGTGGAGGGTCGACTTTGCATTAAGCCGACACGGCGGAGGGCCTGACAGCAAATCCGGGGGGGGGGGGGGGGGCGCGGCGAGTGGGGGCGGTGCCATTAGCAGGCAACGAGAAAAATCAGTGAATTGGAATAATATTTGACGATAACTGACAGTACTTTGGATAAGTGTGAAGAGCGGGGTGGGCAATGCCAACTGTAAGCGATCAATATCTCCCGTCTAACCCCATTTGAGGTCACAACTGGCATGTCGGCCTTCAGAGCGGAAGTGACACGAGGAAAAGTGGGGGGTCTGAAGACTGCTGGGGGCAGCATATTAGTTCCTCGTAAGCCGTATGCAGCCCATGGGACGCATGTTTCCGAACCTTGGCGTATAATAACTAACCTACTTCGGGCTCACACGGTCTTATCTCCTTGTAGTTGTTCAAGGTGTCACCTCCATCGCATTTATTGGCTTGCAATTGTTCTAAAGAACGTACTTGCAAAGTATTTCTTCGATACTGATAATAAACATCACGCTTGCCGAGCTCGACTAAGTGTGAGCAACGGCAAGTTCAACGTACGTCTCTTGCCTCCGAAGGGATTGATAAACTAAAACGAGAAGCCAATAGGAAACAACGAACAAAATAACCAAGTGCAAACTAGGGGTGCTCCCTCTGCCCGAGAAATACCACTGAAATTTAACTCATTCAATCGTGTAGTTTCTGTGTTTCACTCTGCCTATTAGGCATGAAATGCTTACGGAAACTGAGCCTTCCTAAACTTAAAACTTCCTAAAAAGTGAGGGTAGGAGCCAGGTTAGACATTCGGTTAAGCTGCTCTTGAACTTTTTGTTCAACAATGCGCCCGAGCCCGTCGCCACTTTACAAGCAAGCCGTGTGAACAGCAGCCCCCGAAGATCGTCCCACTCCTTCGCCATCGCCAGAAGCCTGCTTTTCGCCCCTGTCGGTATCTTCACCTCAGCACCTAATTCACCCCACCTCGTATCAATATCCTCCAAACTGTCCTGCATGTAGCTTGAAGGAGAAATTTCATCCATATCATGTGGGCAATGGTACATTTCAATAATTGGTACATTTCCCAATGGTACATTTCCAGTAATCCTTACGAGAGAAATTTCATTCATATCATGTGGGCAATTGTACATTGCAATAATTGGTACATTCCCCAATGGTACATTTCCATTATTCCTTACGAGAGAAATTTCATTCATATCATGTGGGCAATGGTACATTTCCATTAATCCTTACGAGAGAAATTTCATTCATATCATGTGGGCAATGCTACATTTCCATTAATGGTACATTGCCCAATGGTACATTTTCATTCATTCTTATACGACCTAGTGATGGGAGGCGGAGCTGGGTAGCTCAGATCTGAAGGTTCAGAAAATTCGAATTGAACGGGCAAGATTTGCAAGTGTCATCTCTCTCTCTCTCTCTCTCTCTCTCTCTCTCTCTCTCTCTCTCTCTCGGCGGCCCCTATTGCAGTGCGGCAGTGGCCTATTCTCCTTTGGAGCTGCTGCTTTCCTTTTCTTGAAGCACACAGCGTAGCTCTTCCTCGTAGCCCTCCTAGGACCCTCCTCCACCACTGCTCTGTTACCCCTCCCGGCTCGCGATCCCCAGCTCGCGCTCCAATTTTCAGTACGATTCCCTGTACCTCACAACGATTTCCCCTGTCTCGCGCGTTTCATAAAACAGAGGTTTCATGCTTTTGTTTGAAATCTTGCCTTACCGAGAAGTAGTACATCTCGTACGGTTCCAGGCCATTCACCACGTAGCAGTGCTGTTCTGTCCGACCCTTTTCGCGACCACAATTCGTGTGGGCGATAACATGCTCCGTAATATTGTGCCGCTCTTTCGCTGCAAAAAACTTCAACTGGTAGTGCTCCAACAGGCCATAAGGAGGATACGGGGCGTTCCACAACAAGGAGACGCTATCTTCCAGAAGCCTTTCTGCTTTCAGTAGTGTTGGAGGGAGAGGCGCTGAAAACAAATAAAAGTAGTGTGAGGCAAATAATCATATTTGTTTTCGAAAAATAAATTGCGAGTATTAAACACTGCTGTAGTATTTATATGCTTACGACTATCATCACAAGCCACCACAATAAATCTTGCGGCAATATCTAAACCGCCACATGCCCGCATCTTACTAACATAGACGGCGCTTACTCTATGATGTCTTGATTCTAATGGCATAAGCTGAAACAACCTGTTAGAATGCTGCCATGAAATTTATTTTATCCGCCTTCGTACGCGAGTATTACAGCGAAGCTATCCAGCGCTAGGTTTTAACCAAAATTGCGTCTGTCTATCGGGCCCCGTTGACGACGAATCGTTTCCGCTCACTCCATGGTGACACGCTGGCTCCAGAGCCACTGCTTTATAATTTGTAGCCCTTAACCTCACGTGGGTATCTCGGAAAAAATTATACATCAATTGGCCTCTAAGAAAACGCCATCATCACACCCAGTTTTTATTTTATTTATTTATTTATTTATTTATTTATACTGTCAACCCTCACTTGAGGGTCATTACAGAGAGGGAAGCATAAGGTATGTAAAGCAAATACAGACATTGACACTTTCAGCAACTTCGAACAACAAAATAGCATATTCATTGCTCGGCGAAGTAAACATCAAGAGCACATTCAAATTTTTTAACGTCAGAACTTTCAACAATATGTCGCGGCAATTTGTTCCATGCTTCTATGACATCGGGAAAAAAAGATTTACGAAAGACGTCCGTGCGAGCACCGAAGGGGCGAACTGCCGCGTCATGGTTGATCCGGCTGCTGAGCTTATTCGGGGGTGTACGTAAATTCTTCTATCTATTTTTATTTGACCTTGCATTATCTGAAAAAAACTTTTAAGCGCTGCTTTTGTCGCCTGGTTTCTAGAGATTCCAAACCGCTTAGTTTTAACATCTCGGTAACCGAATCCGTCCTTTTATACTTCGAACATTTAAATCGTGCGGAAAGTCTCTGAATTCGTTCCAGTTTACCTATTAAATTCTTTTGGTGGGGGCTCCAGGCAGCACAAGCATGTTCTAAAACAGGGCGCACAAATGTTTTATATGCAAGCAGCTTGACGTCTTTCGTAGTATTCGGTAATTTAGCACGCAAGAAACGCAGTTTTCTGTAAGAGGCACAGCATACTTTCTCGACAAGTGTACGCCATTTCAAGTCATTCGTAATATGCACTCCCAAATATTTAAATGCACACACCTGCGGTAAATAATTAGGTCCAATGCTGTAGGTAAATGGTAGAACGTGTTTCTTGTTAGTTATGTGCGTATATGTTGTCTTAGAATAATTTATTTTCATCTCCCATTTATCGCACCATGTTTGAAAATCACCAAGGCAAGCATTAATTACATTTTGGTCATTCGCACACGTCACTGGGGCATAGATTAAACAATCATCAGCAAACAATTTAATTTTTACAGGAGGGTTAACAACGTCAACAACATCATTTATATACACCAAGAACAGCAATGGGCCCAACACGGAACCTTGTGGCACACCGGAATAAACATCA
The DNA here is from genome assembly GCA_013339765.2 of Haemaphysalis longicornis. Lineage (NCBI taxonomy): Eukaryota > Metazoa > Arthropoda > Arachnida > Ixodida > Ixodidae > Haemaphysalis > Haemaphysalis longicornis. Next base: position 77,557 of record JABSTR010003278.1, on the reverse strand, counting down.
AGAGATTCAGACTCAAACCCATCAATTCGCACCAACTGTTTGCGGTTCGTTAAGTATGCCTCAATCCACTTTAAGATATTTTCGTTTACACCTGTTTGTTTCAGCTTGAAGAGCAATTTATGGTGCGAGACCTTATCGAAGGCTTTTGCAAAGTCAATGCATATCACGTCGACTTGTTCCTTGTTATCTACAGCAGCGGTAAAATCGTGGAGAGTTTCAACCAGTTGGGATAGCGTGGAAAGCCCTTGCCTGAACCCGTGCTGTTGCCTACATATCAGCCCATTTGTCTCCAAGAAAATAGCCATGACGTGTTCAAAAACCTTACAGCAAACACGTGTCACAGACACTGGCCTGTAGTTGGTAAAAAGCGTCCTATCTCCACCTTTAAATACCGGTTTCACAATGGCGCTCAGCCAGTCTTTTGGAAGCGAATGTGTCAAGAGTGATTTTTCGAAGATAATGACTAAATAAAACGTCATCCACTCCGCATACCGCCTCAAAAACACAGTTGGTATTCCATCCGGTCCATTAGCCTTCTTTTCGTTCAAATTAAGTAGCTGCTGAAACACGCCCGCTTGATCAAATGAAACTGGATCCATGGCGCATGTGCAAGTATGGGCCGTTTCCTTATCTTCATCCGTGAATGCCGTCTTTGTAAATACAGATTGGAAAAAGCGATTGAAACGATTAGCTATATCTTGTTTCTGAGTTACAACATCAGAGCCAACCGCGATATGTTCAATCGCTTCTTTCCGGTCGCTCAAGTACAGCCAAACTTTTCTAGGCAAAGTGCGCAAGAAACCAGAAAGCGTTTCATTGAAGAACCGTTTTTTTGACGTAGCGATTTGGATTTTTAATGCTGCTCGTAGTTGTGAAATCTGCTCAGAGGGGCCTTGTCTTTTGCGTAATCTATTTGTTTTGCGTTTAGTGTGGATAATATCTCTAGTGATCCAGGGATTAGTCTTTTTTGTTTTTTTTAATCGAATGGGAACAAACCTGTCTATACAGCTGTTTATTATTGATTTGAATTTCTGCCACAAACAATCAACTGGCTCGCTTTCAGAGGCTTGCTTGAAATCATCAAAAGCAGTTTCCAAAAAGTCTAAAATTGACGTGTCATCTGCCCGGCCGTAGTCACTAACAGGCACCCGAACGAAGGGTCGTTTGCCAGGTTTTGCACCACATAGAATCTCAACCGAAATCAGTTTGTGGTCAGATATGCCTTCTTCAGCCGTGACACTGAAGTCCTCCACAGTGCCCGAAAGGAATACCAGGTCCAGCAGTGACTGAGAACCCGATGTTACTCTAGTGTCCTGTTGAACAATTTGGGTTAGGTTATGGTTGATCATTATTTCAAATAACTTTTCGCTACTAGCAGCATCCTTGTTACCGGTCGATAAAGAAATCCAGTCTATGTTTGGTAGGTTAAAGTCCCCGGCCAGCACTAATTTCGTTGTATCATTTACATTTGAGCTCAAAAAAGCCTGAAGGTCTTCCAGGAACTCGGGCGAAGTGACAGGTGGTCTGTATACGGCTCCGATAAGGTAATTGGTTTTCGCGTACGTAACTTTACACCGTACAGATTCTGATAAATCGCATTTAATTGAAACTGCCGAGATACATTTTTTGACGACAATTGCAACGCCCCCACCACGGGAATTTTTGTCCCAGCGAAACATTCTGTACCCAGGAGGAACAACCACATCATTCGAAATATCGTTGTGTAGCCATGTCTCTGTCACGATCACCACATGGGGAGATCGCGACAACAATAAATGTTCGAGTTCGGTTACCTTATTAACAAAACTGCGAGCATTGAGCAGGAGAATCACTAGCTATGCATGTGATGGTGCAGCCACTGCCCCTTCCACCGGGGCGCCGCTAACGCTCTCAGAGTTGTGTACTGCTGCTGACGGTCCTTTAGCATACCGCTCTTTACGACATGGTTGGCGTTCATCTCGGTTGTGGTCCCAAGTATATAAGCTGTCGCCTATCTTCAATTTGTCATGAACTAGCGATACCTTCTTTCCGCTGGCCCTTGCCGCAGCTGCGCTGGCACTACATACGCACCACATACCTACTTAGGGCGATTGGCCAAGAAGAGTTCCTAATTTCTTTAGCACATACCCACTTAGGGCGATTGGCCTAGTCCTCCAGCGCGCCACCGCGCCCGCCGCCCCGCCCCGAGCCTGCCCCCAGGCCACCGACGCCATCGACGCCTGCTGCTTCGCCAGGAGCGGAAGTCGGGGCGAGTACTGCGGCGTCTACCCTCGTCGGTCACGTCTAGCGAACCTCGTGTCGCACGCCGTGTCCACCTCGCCGGTCAGGGACGAGTCGCAGTACAGTGCCGTCTACACCGACGCGTACTCGGGCGACGGAATCGTGGTCGTCACCCTCTACTTCGCGCCAAACATCTCGCGCGACGACGTCGTCGAATACGTGGACGCGGCGATGGAGAGTGTGGCCAGGCGCGTAAAGCCCTCGGACCCGGTCGTGGTTGTTGGGGACTTTAATGTGGACGTTCGAAAGGGCGGCGAGTGGTTGATGGAATACATGCTCGCCAACCACTCCATGACGTGCCTACCGCTAGAGGCTCCCACCACCATCAACGGCAGCTACATCGACCTGGCCTTTGCGAGGAACTGTCTGATGTCTGTGTGTGTGATCTCCTCGAACATACACTTTATTCACCAAGATTTCCAGAGAACGACTAACGGGGTGTGTGAATCCCCACTTGATCACGCGGGGGTGTTAAATGCAACTAACGGGTGAATGCAAACACAGTTCAACATAACTCCCCCTCATAGCATCACCCGTGCATTCGCACTTCCCCATGCTCCCCTTCGGGGAAATGCGGGTGAATTTTTTTACGCACCTCGACCGTCTCCTTCGAATAATCGTTGCTCACGCTAATAGAAGTTCCCTTTATTTTGCTGCAGTTTTGGAGTATATTCTCTTTTTCTTTGCAATCGTAGAACCTCATTATGACTGGTCTAATATACCCCGGCCGTTGCTTGCCTAATCGATGAATTCTTTCTATTGTTTGAACTTGCACTTTCAGTTTTTTGCCAAATATATTGTCGACTACAGAAACTTCTAAGTCTGACTCCGATTCCGGGCTACCTTCCTCTACGCCAAAAACCAAGAGGTTATTTCGTCTACTTCTGTTTTCAACTTCAGTTAGCTTTTCTGCCTGTGCTTTTACAGTATGTTCCAGTACTTCAATTTTTGCGTTCAGTTCTTGGACTGAAGCAACTAAGCCAGCCAATCCATCGGTATTCGTCTGTATCTGGGCTAATTGATCATGAATGCCAGTCAACCGACGGTCAAATGCTGCCTGATTTTCCAGAATAGTCTGCAGCTGCTGTGCCGCAGTTTTATTTAATTCTCATACTTAGTCCCGAGTGAAGTTCTTAGTTAGAATTCAACTCTGCTGTCAATACAATGGTCGTAGAGTACGGTTACAGAAAACGGCTGTTACTCTTATTTTATCAAAGTTATCCTAATGCAAATTATACATGAAATAATTTAAAATTATTCCTGTGAAAGTTATGTGCATGTGTCTTTATTCGATTAGTATCGTAAGTCATCGCACATAACACAATGAAGTCATCCACCAAAACCGCTTTGCTGGTCTTCCATCTCCCCAGTATTAAAGGGGCTCTAAAGTTTTTTTATTATCAATGTTTCGCTTTTCACCATAAATTTGCATGTCCTCTTGCTCCAGCGAAATATTTACCTTGATGTTCATTCAGGGACATATCAAACATGATCAATAAAATATGAACGAGAACACGCAAATGACGCGATTTCGTTCCGTGCAAGCCAAATTGATGCGTGGCTTAATACAATTACAGTGGCAAAGTTGCGAACATACACCAACAGCACGCCATTATTTAACCACCATGAACAGTATCATTCAATTTTGCGTTTTGTGTTTTATATTTTGCGTTTTGTTGTTTGCCCTGGTAGCACAGAATGTTGCCCGAACATTTCCCCAACGTTTCCCCTTAACATTGCCAAAACGTGGCTAATGTCCGCTTTTTTTAACGTTAGTGCAATGTTTCCCAGAAACATTGCGTCAACATGATATTAGCATTGCTCCAACATGGGGGCAACGTTTGAAGTGTGTTGTTCTAATGTTTGGATAACGTTGTTTCTGACGTTCGCCAACGTTGCTCCACTCTTGAAGCAACCTTCCAGCCACGTGCGGGACACATTTGAACAACGTTTATGAGACGTTTTCTTATGACGTTTTAGCAACTTTCAACCTACATTTTCGCAACGTTCATACCACATTTAAGCATGTCCCTGCACCATTCAGACGTTGTGATAACATTGCTACAATCTTGCAGCAACTTTAGATATACACTTTTAACATGCAGTTAGCATACAAAGAACGTTGCTTCAACGTTGAAGCAATGTTTTTATGAAGTTTCAATAACATTGCTACAATTTTGTGGTAACTTTCCAGCTATATTTTTACAACGTGCGGGTAACATTTAGAAAACGTCGCTTTAATGTTCAAGCGATGCTTCCTACAACGTTACCGCGACTTTACAGATACGTTTTTTCACCACGAGGGCCGCATCCGCGCACTGTTGATATGACGTTCAAGCAATGTTTCTCTTACGAAGCAACAATATTTCAGCAATGTACAGGTAACTTACAGTTACATGTATCTAATATACATGCAACAATAACTAGATGAAAATAATAGAAGTTAACTTTTTCCTAGAGAGACGATTGTTGACTGCATGATACGCGAGCAGTTCAAACCTCGTCCGCATAAACTCCTGAAAAGTATAATACGGCATTTTATAGACCTGTATATTCATACATTTGATCCCTACACTGACCAACACACACAATTAAGGCAGTCCGGCAAAATAACAAACTAAGAAATGGCAGAATTTTAAAGCAAGGAACATGCAGCTAGCGTAAATAACAACACTGAGACTCTTTAAAATGAAAGGACATGTGCTTTTTATTTTACCATTAACAATCGAGCCGAATACGCATTCTGTTAAAGCCTTGAATTTCGCAAGTACGCTGTTTCAGACGATGTCTTCGTTTTCCTCCTCCGGGGCTCGCTTGTTCTTCTGCGCCTTGACGAGTCAATTTGATGACATACTTGACAGCCATGAACCCAGTAGCACGTAGGGTTGTTACTGCGACGCTTAATTCTGTGAAATGAACAAAAGCTGTAGTTTAGGAGAAGTTGCAAAGTTGTTACAGCATAGACAATGTCTCACCTCTCAGAACACCAGGACTTTTGGAATACAATATGGCCTCATTGATTTTCTTGTACTGGCAGTTCAATTGAGATTTGACAACCATTCCTGGGAAACAAACAAAAGGGCATTGCTGTAACACATAGGGTGCTCAAAAGCTCACCTGCACTTTGGATGACGTTTGCTGCCAGATGAGCTAGCTTATTCCCGTGTCAATTTTGTGGTGCTGGTAAATCTTAAGGCATTTCTGGAAACAAAACAGAGTCAGAAGGGGTGCAGAAAACTGAAGTGAAGCAAATTTTAGCTAATGGAGAAAACCTTACCTTTAGGAAGGAATACAGCAAAACAGGCCGCTTCACTTTCCATTTTGTCTTGCTTGTTTAACTTTTTCTAATGCCTGTGTGGACACGCACATCGCATGAGTGGGTTTAGCTCAAGCATCCCTGGAAAACAGAAAAGGATAAAAATACTTAATTATATAAAATACCTTACAGAAATTTCTTTACAGGTCAATTCAGTAATTAACTGAAAAGTCATCAGACAGCGTGCAAGAGAATTTGCAATGAACAAGAGAAGCCCGCAATGAACAAAAATGAGAAAATAGGCAATTGTCAAGAATGGAAACATTACACAACTAGACAAAATTACGTACAACAGCGTATTTTCTTGGTTGCCTTATTTTACCTTTTGCTCTCGAAAAATGTGCTTAAAACTGGCCTTGAGCTGCTTTTTTTTTTTTTGCGTATGCCATTTTCTTTATAATTATAAGCATCCGACGTAGACCAGCTTTTCACATGGAAAGTTTGTGAATGCTACAAAGACGTCAGGCGTTGTTTTACATCGTAAGACAGTTAGCATAACCAGATGATAACATATGGCTTAACTGCAACGCTAATTGTGTTCTGGAACAGCATGCCGCTGAAACTCGCGTGAAATTAAACATAACAAAGTTAAATTTATGAGTTATATTTTTCGCGCGCGACAGCAGCTGTGGCGAGAAGTAAATTAAAAGCCAATCGTACGTATCAAGGTTCTTGCAGAACCTACACTCGATTTCAGCATCATAACAAAAGATTTACTTCTGAGCGCCCACCTGATTTAAGCGCTGAATACATGTTCCACGTTTTACAACCGTATGCATTCGCAAAAGCAAGAAGGATGCTTAGAAGCTAGAAACGGGAGGGCAGTCTTGTTCCCGCTCTTTAACAAAGTAAACTGCATTCGAAAGAACGAGGCGAACTCAGAAAATCGAGCGCTTACCTTCACTGGTCGGTTGCTATGGGCTTTCTGGCCCACAAATATTCGCCGCAACATGCGGCCACACAACAAAATTTCGTATGACATGGTTCCTTCTCCATTCCGTTTGATTGTCAGGATGGCTAGCTGCTCGCATGGCCGCTGGATGAAAGGCGCGTACGCTCTCATCCAGCGGCCGTGCTGCTCGTTTCTGCAAAAGCGCGCGCTTTTCGTTCACTCTCCCCAACCTAGCGCACCAGCCCAACACCGAGTTGACCAGCCACGGCTGTCAGGCGCAGAGAGAGAGAGGAACAGGAAGGGTCCGCTCTGCAAGGAACGCGCGCACGTGTGCGCGTGTGAGATGAGGGTGGGACGTTGGCCAAGGACGTGCGTTTTCTTTTTTGTGTTGTTGTTTTTCTTTTCGGCCCTCCCCAACTTCGCGCCGCGGTTCCTTTGCGACACACTCTAGAAGGGACGGGGCGACAACGAAAACAAAATCTAAGGCATGCAGGGAGAAAGGAACGCGCGAGACGTCGTGCCTCTCCCAGAAGCTTTTTCTGAGAACGCCTGGCGCCCTGTATTTCGTTTCGCGCCAAGCAGAACGCGACAAGTGTTCGATGCATTGGAGCCTCTTACGAATAAACATTACAACAGGAAAAATCTGAAGATAGTGTGTGCAATGCTATTGGAACGGAACAAAAGCAAAAATGGGGAAGTTAGTTTTCAGGTTACTTGGAATTCAGGTTCGTTTGTATAATGAGAAAAGATCCTTGAAATATGCCAATGAGCTTTCGTACAGGCAGTATCGGCTGGAAAATGGGTGTCAGGGTTAGGTCTTTGTTTTGTTTTATTGTTACAATATGCATGATGGTGCTCTACTTTGGCACTCCAGGTAGGTGAAATGTCTATGGGGAAGTTGAAATATAAGACATGCCCACTTCATGTTGTTTATTTCAAACAAGGGTGCAAGGTGTGGACTAGTCGGAACGTTCGCTGATCAGAGGGAAGTGACTAAATTTCACACGAAGGGGGCAATTTAAAGAAATGAACTTTGGGTTTGAATCCGTCTTATGAATCAAGTGTAATTGCTGCGGCAATTGGAAGGAAAACACATACGATTGTAATTAGCTGGCGACATGTATGGCTTGCACTCCCCAGTATGATGCACAAAAGTTTTTATAGCTTGCATATAAAATTTCCCCAGTAAATTAATTTTTTCAAACAATTATGAGGACCCAGCAACAAGGAAATGTTTGAGCCTTCTATCTAGATTATTTTTGTCTGATGATATACAGGCGGCGCCATAAAAACAATCCGGCCATGCAAGCTTTAAATGGGCCCTAAATAGGCTGCTTCCAAAGGTCGCCATTTAAATCGCGCAATCGCTAGAATTCCCCTTCATGACAACGTATACCACATATTACACCTAACCAATAAAAACATGAAGTAAAAATTTGGTGTCAGTACTCCTTTAAGGGAGAACGTTAACAGTGCGAGACGCTTGTGAAAACTTAGCAAAATAATAATAATAATACTTTATTAGCATACATATTCTGGGAGACCCGAGCCTGCAAGGGCCAAATGGAACCGGAAGTTTTTCTTGTCGATTCATGATTACCTTTTTATAATACAGCCGTAATCTACTGCCTAAGAAAAGCTCGCAATGTTTCAACAATAGGAAAGGAAAGTTGGGAAGTCATTTCTGGGTGCTGTTTTCAGGCAGTTATGAAAAAAGCTAGGTGTATCTGCACGAAGCTCTTAAAGATACGGCCAACACATAGAATGAAAAGCACGGCGTATACCCGATCAGTTTGTCTTTCCATGTGGTGCACGTTCCCCAAAAGAACACATCTCCATTGTGAAGAGGCCGCGTTAAATTTCGGTATGTACATGGTGAAGTGAGCGGCAATATAGGAAATAGGAAGCCAAGTCGGAGTACAGTGAACTCGATACTATTTGACGATGGCATAAAAAGTTATTTCTTGTTGTAATTCCAGTTCATTTATTTATTCGGCAAATAATGAGTTCGAAATAACAGACGGCAATGAAACCCAAGTTCTGATTCGTGCCTCACGCATGCACTGACGTCGGAACATGCTGCATGCGCCGTCCATTTCATGCGCGCGTTGGGTTAATTAGCAGGCGCTGTATTCAGTCAGTTTCCTGGATATATGCGGCCTACACATGGACAAAAACGCACCCGACCGGCATTTGTAAAAGACTCACGAAAACAGCCCGATAGCTGACCATACGTGACAACGCACAGTCGAGGGTGAAAGCTGCGCGCGGCTTTATCGGTGCGCAGCAGCTGTGTTTTTGTTTAATGATGTGTTGAAATCGCACTAAAATGTCTTATTTGATTGATTATGAGGTTTCACACGCCGACGCTACACAGGCGATGAGGCGCGCCGTAGTAGAGGGCTCCGGATTAATTCTGACCACCGGGAGGATCTATTTAACGTGCGCCGAAATTTCGAACACACAGGCATTTTCGCTTCTCGCCTCCACACACACACAAAAAAGCGGCTGCCGCGGCCTGCCGTGGTCTGGAATCGAACCCGCGTCCTTGGGCTCAGAAGCACAACAGCCACCGTGGTGGGTTCCTAAAATAACTAAATCACACCATAAGATGAGACAATCGGTATACCAATTGTATGAGCGACACGGCCTGCACGGGCTGGTAGGAACCCTTGACAGATTTTTAAGAGCGCATTCGCAAAATGGTGAAGTTGGTTTCGTACATCAGTGAAATTGTGCTTAAAACACGCTATTATTCGGGTGACATTTACACGGATCTAGCGGATGACACTTACACGGATCTGATTTACACCGGATGTAGCGATTTGTCAGAGCGTGACTGTCGCGCCTATGGCACAGCGACGCTTCATCGCACACGTTCATAAATTTCACGGGCGCACACGTTCATAAATTTCACGGGGACTGGATTGCACGGAAACGCGTAGATATCCAACAAAAGCGACCGCTTACAGTTATTTAAGTCCAGTCTGTCCTCAAGAAATTCATGTGTCAGATGCACACCTCCAAGAAATTTTTGCGTGTATACGTCGACGCGTTACCAAATTTAGGAAAAGTGAATGAAAAAAAAAAGAAAAAAGCGGAAGAGTATAGAAATAAGGTGCCTCGATCGGTGTTGAGTCATATCTTGAAATCATTGTGGGCAGCTCACCGTAAAAAAGTACACGTTGGTTCAGCAACTCCATAAGAAAAGTGCGACTAGCACGACGAGTAGATAATTCATGATTGCTTTTGAAAGTGACTGTTTTTGAGCGACATTACTAAGGCTGAAGTGCAAATGGGACATATAAATGGAGCAGGGGTAAGTAACAAGTAGGGCGCGAAGGGGAATTCAAACTTCTCATCATTGTTTATTGCTAAAAACAAATAACGCGCTGCAAGGATTGGCTTAAACTGAGCAATTGCTATTCCGTAAAAATAAGAGGAAACAGGTAGAATACGGACATTTATATTTAAAGGACGTAATTTATACGATGATTATAATAATTACGCCTGCGTGACTAACAGAGGTTCGATTTCTTCCACGTGGACGAAATCTCCGCGGGCCCGACACAAAGAAATGCCGCGCCAACACGGTCATTGCGGATGACGCGAGCTCATGCACGACACCGATTACGAGGCTATAGAAAGAGTATTGGCTATGATCGGGAATCGGCCTGCCTGACCTGTTAAAATTCTGTTCGTCAACATAAACGAAACCTGTTTGTGTATCTTTTTAGTTATACAGAATGATACAGCAATAAATGAGCGTTTTTGCAAGTTTTTCCTGAAAAAAAAAACAATCTTTTGTTCGCGCTCAATCTTCAATCGAAGGTCCCGTATTTGTGGTATATTTTGATTAACACCAAGAACGGCGATGAGATTTACACTCTTACTAAAAACATGAAATAGAAACGAATTTCTATTATGGGACAGCCGGCGGCCATCTTGAAAAAATGACCGTCTTAGAACGGCGCAGCATCTGGCTTTAACGAAACGCACGATGCGCGAAATGGCGGTATTATTTTATTCTAGGCTTTCTCCACTCTAAAGTAATATTGTGCGATCATCCAACAAATGAGGGACTAAAATAAAAGGATCTGCCGCCGAGTTTGGCTGCGCCATCCACGCGTTTCTTTCGTTTGAGAAACGTTCAAACGTTCGCGGTTTCTTTTAGATTTCATGGGGGAATCTACACGCTCAGTGTGACACTCCTCCACATACATTTCTGCAGTTTTTCGAGAGAGAGAGAGAGAGAGAGAGAGAGAGAGAGAGAGAGACTCCACTTTATTTGGAACTGTGGTTTTAGGGTGGGGGGGGCATAGGGCCGCCGCGACGTTGAGGGTCCGTTCGGTGACCAGTTTTTCGAGAGCTCTGTGTCTGAATAACTTCAAATCTGGTACAGGCACCACCCTTTGTTCCGTTATATTCTCCGGTCTGGGGTGCTGCCTTGTCCTGTGGTATATCATCAGCGGATATCAGAGAGGCTACGCCAGATAGGCGATGCCTAGAAGATGGCATCCGTTCACGAGAACAAGATATTGGCCCCTTTGGTGTAGCATGCGGCGAAAACCTCCCGTATCGGGAGAGACCCTCGTCCTGCAGTGGACAGGCTGACTGATGGGGATTTCATTTATGTGCGTGCGTCGTGCGTGCGTCGTGCGTGTATATGCATGTAAGCGCCGTATTATACGCAGCTACAGTACAGGAGGCGATGGTACAGTGAACTGTGGCTAAGGCGTCCGTTGGGCATAACCTTTTGAACTTTTGTAGGTGACGTAATCCCTCCAAAACATAGGTTAGTGTGGTGTTTCACATAATAAATAAATGAAAGCTGCTATACATTCAACATTCCTCAATATTGCGGCAACCTAGATAAACATGTACACAGGCAATGTTAGTTGTGTTTTTTTTTTTTTCGTGAACATTGCTAAATATGTAAAACCACCCTCCCGAAATTAACGTATCCTGACGTACATGTACTACATCGCCAACAAATTTAAGTTTGCTGTATGGGATCATTTGAATTTTTAGGCAGCTTATGTAACTCCCCATACGATCGTTTAACACATGACATTTGCCAACATTGCTGCAACGCGAAAAAAGCGTCCAAAGGGCAACGTTGCCCATGCATTGTTTTTAAACATTGCATGAATGTATCCGACGTTAACGTCGCCAAATGTTGCCAAATGTGGGTCAACGTTGACCCACATTTGGCAACATTGGTGCAACGCAAGAAAACGTGCATGTGGGCAACATTGCCTATGCGTTGTTTGTAAACATTGCGTGAATGTTGTTGAATGTGTCCAACGTTGGCCCACATTTGGCAACATTGCTGCAACGTCTAAAAACGTGCATACAGGCAACGCTGCCTATGCATTGCTTGTAAACGTTGCGTGAATGTTGCTGAATGTGTCCAACGTTGGCCCACATTTGGCAACATTGCTGCAACGTGAAAAAACGTGCACACGGGCGACGTTGCCCACATGTTGTTTGTAAACGTTGCGTGAATTTTGTTGAATGTGTCCAACGTTGGCCCACATTTGGCAACATTGCTGCAACGTGAAAAAACGTGCATACAGGCAACGTTGCCTATACATTGCTTGTAAACGTTGAGTCAATGTTGCTGAATGTGTCCAACGTTGGCCCACATTCGGCAACATTGTCACCACGTTGTGTAACGTTGCCTAACGTTACGCAACATTGGCAACACGGCAGAAACGTTGCGGCAACAATTTGTGCTACTAGGGAGGTCTGTCCCCGTCAACTCTTTTCTCCTTTACGTCACCATCACCACCAGCCTATCTACGCCCACTGCAGGGCAAAGGCCTCTCCCATGGATCTCCAATTATTCCGGTCCTGTGCTAACTGCGATTAATTTATCCCCGCAAACTTATTGATCTCATCTGCCCACCTAACTTTCTGCCGCTCCCTGCCACGCTTGCCTTCTCTAGGGATCCACTCTGTTACCCTTAATGATCAATGGTTACCTTGCCTTCGCATTAAATGCCTTACCCGCGTCCATTTCTTCTTAATTTTAACTAATATGTCGTTAACACGCATTTTTCCCCTGACCCACTCCGCTCTCTTCTTGTCCCTTAATGTTACACCTATCATCTTCCGTTCCATTGCTCGCTGGTTTACGTACGCTCCGCTTAAATCTAAAAGACGTAGCAATGAGCTATCGCACTTTCGTGCAGCATAAAACAATCGCGCCTCGTTTATGCGCTCAGATAGGCTTACTTTGTGTTCACAGTCGAAGGGAGAAAAATGTAGGAAGTCGCCTCCAGGGTGCGTGTACTTTCTGAACCGCTGCTCTTAAAACTTGCGCCTGCTAACACAAGAAATATAATCTTTTTGTTGCCATTTTTCTTTCATTTTGTTGCGGCTTATTGCAGTTAAAGAACTGCCCTTTATTTTTTACCAGCGTTTTGTCTCTAAAGCAGCAAATACCATCGACGCCAACGCCCCCACATTTTTGTTCTATTGTGCTGTAAAATGGGCCTTTACAAGATTATTTTGCAAACAAAAGCATTTGGTCGCATTTAACACATTCAATGTACTTCAAAATACCAGGTATTTTTCCAACTTTCTAGAAATGTGGAGACGAAAGCCTAGTTGATAGTTGAGCCCTCTGTCGAGCTGGTGTCGAACAATTATATTGCTCTCGTCCGCTCGCTGCCGGAGCTTTATATAAAGCAGCTTCCTCTCAACCACGGTTACGGTGATCGGTAATTCGCGCTGCTCAAGCCTTGTCTGCCATGGCGTACTTTCTCGGTCTCCCTCGCCCGCGATCGGACCCTGTTGCACCCTCACCTGTAGCGACGTGGAATGAAGTTCTGAGCACATGCGGCGTCGTATATCAGGCGCTTCCATAATGTATACACTCTGACATCCTTTCTCAGATCCTTCCCTTAATTACCAGTGTTTCGCTTTCCTGCCACGAGCTTCCCGCGGCTCGCACAGCAGTGTTTTGTGCGATCCTGTGTACGTCACAACTATTTCTCCTCCTTCACATGTCCCACGAAACACAGAGACATAAGGTTCTCGCCTTAAAAATTCTTGCCACAAAGGAAATAATCTTAAATTTGATAAGGGTACTGAACTCCTCAACCTGTTTACATTTACTTGAGTAGAGTGAATTTAGTATGGGTTTGTGAAGTACAAATTTCATAACCCAGTTTCTCAAATACGCGATACACATTACCCTGTCCCTACATATTTGCCGTAGTCTAATCTAGTATGAACTTACGGCAGTAACGGAAGAGAAAGTGAGAAATGGCCGTTGATTCAACATATTTTCGAACGTTGTCTCGCATGTTGCATGAATTTTTTGTACATTTCTTTCCTGCTTAACTGAACGTTGAAAAGGTGTTGCTTGTGCGCACAATGTGAGAATAGGTCTCACCTTCTGGTGCGGTGATGAAGTCCAGAGGGGAGAAGTGTGGGAATCGACCTGCGTCGTTCTGTGCAAACACCTTCACCTGGTACCTTGTGTAAGGCACCAGATCGTTGTACGTAAATGAGGATACTGTCGTAGTCCTATTCCGATGTTTCTGGTCCCACAGGTCCCTACTTTCCAGTTCCAAGTAGTAGAAAAGATTAGGTCCGTTGGCGAATTCGCAGGGCACTTCGGACCACGTCAGACTTGATGACGTACCAGTTGTTCGCCCGATCTTCACATTCTCCGGAGCTCTTTCGGGAACTGAAAATTACCGCAGCAACGTACAAAGGAATCACGCACAAGGAACAAAAGTACGGGGAACAAAATGAGGGGCGAACGATTTGAGTGCCCTCCAGAAAAAAACTGAGCAAGATAACTACAAGAAGAACTAAACGCTGAAGATAAGAACTGGTAACACTAAAGTATGGTAACAACTACAGTCATGTCTCGTTCATATGGACGCGTCCATTCCTCAGGAAAGTCGTCCATAATGTGAGTTGTCCATAATAAAGAATCAAGGTCAAAAACACAAATATTAAGGAACACATGCTAAAGGCGTCTCACTTTTGAAGTGGCACTGGCATGCTTCCTTTTTCAGCTGAGCGGAAAGCTCAGTTCGTTTAAGCTTAACACCAGCCATTGCATCCGCCAAACTGACCAGATAAGTGTACAGCCTTGCCTTTTATGCGCATCGAATATTGGTACGAACTTTTATCATCCTCTCATCTTGCCCTGAGCCTCAGGACTTGCTCATGCCGGAGTATGCCGCACCGCGAAATCTTGTTTGATAGGAAAGGGCACCCTGTCGCCACTACCTATAGAGAATTGTCCGCTGATCACGAATGTTGTCGATCTAATTCCGTGGTACTGGCAGGAAAAGCGTTCCGAGATAAATGCATGCTTAGGTGCTGTATGCTTCCGCCTACAGTGAATTTATGATACACGATGGGCCCTTTGTAGGTCACAAGTCATTCTTTTTATTTTTGCTTTGTGTACCAGTGTCCATAATAACGAGACAAAAGTGCCTGTATCTACCCGTTTCGTCCCCAAAATAGCCGTCCATAGTCCGGACTGGGGGTTTCTATACTAACGGGGCAGAATTCCACAGCGAGAGACCGGTCGCCGAAAATTTCGTCCATATTGCGGGCGTCCACATTAACGGGGTCCATATTAACGAGACATGAACTGTATTTTCATTTATCGCAGCGAACATTACAGGTGTTTGTACTCTACGATGTCGCTCTGCGTGTACACTCAGCAACAACAATGCAAGCGTGAAGCAGCGCAAATACATAAACCAAGCCTACGCTGCGTAAATGTGTGAGTTTGCCTCCCATCCTGACACGCGATGGCAAGGCCAGCATAGCCGCACAGCACAATCAGTTGCAGTGCATTGAAAAGATTTGATTTATACATGCCGCCTCTTGCGATTATTTTGCCTCAGTGTATCAACACTGTTAAAGGACTACCTTCCTACACAGAAGTGACACCAAAAGGTGCCAATAATCGAGCCTCTTTCTAAAAATCATATCAATGGAAATTATCAAGCGAGCCAGTGACACCCGAAGGAAATAGGGCCGCGCTGCAATACGCGGTTTCTTGTGAGAAAATGAAGAGAATTTCCCAGCACTTGGAAAATTTTCAATGGCCACAAAATTTGCTTAATAATTCGAGAACTGGCGTGTAGTTTGCCGCAGGTGTATCCACTGTATACAGGGCAGGCTATGTTGTCAACACGTTGTCCCCAGAAGGGTTGCATCTTAAGTTGAATGCATATTGCACAAACCTGACACAGATTTGTGGACTGCGTTTGCGGCATGATGTGCATCTCCATCTTGAATGGGGAGCATTTTTCCCACCTTGGTCCTTATCACTTTAGTGGGAATAAAGACGAGTGAAAGTGGTAATTTAGCACCGAAATCATGTAGTGTTTTTACCATGCTTGGAAGCTTCGCTAAGAAGGAAGCAAAGGAATTCCATTTTCCACAAACGATTGATTGATTGTAGGCTTTAACGCGCCGACGCAACGCAGGCGATGAGGCGCGCCGTAGTGGAGTGCTCCGGATTAATTTTGACTGGCTGGGGATCTTTAATGTGCGCCGTAATCTCGTACACACGGGCGTTTTTGCTTTTCGCCTCCATCAGAAAAGCGGCCGCCGCGGCCGGGGATCGAACCCGCGACTTCGTGCTCGGCAGCGCAACGCCTTGGCCACTGAGCCACCGTGGCGGGTATTTTTCACAAACGAATTCCACAATATTTAGGCGATCGAATGGCGGCGTTCCCAATTTTGAGATGTAGCCGTTATTGATGCTCACAAAATCGGCGTCACTAAGTGCTCCAAAACTAGTTCCCATATTCAGATAAATCAAGAACGGTAGCTGAAAACAGCCAGCGCCGAACTTAGTGCCATAATTCGGTGGCTACGGCCTCCAGAAACACGCACGTTTTGTAGCGTAAGCTACACTGGCCTAGGTTGAGCAGTTTCGCGTGGACCTTGAAGGGCCGTGCTGCGCAAGCGCGAGGAGCATTGGATTGGATTGGATTGGCTGGCTTGGCTTGGCTTGTATTGGGTTTGATTTGATTTGGATTGGATTGTATTGGATTGTATTGGATTGGATTAAATTGGATTGCATTGCAATTCAATCCAATTGGAGTATTTTTCTAAGGTGTCAGGGGTGTATCCTGTTTTTCCTGAGCTGCATAAAGCAGCTGCGGGTACAAAAGGGGATGCATCATGTAAAACAGCATTACGTTTTTCGCCGGCAGCTCCGTGGCAGGACATCGGCAAAAAGCCTGCAACCTTTTTCACTTTCTTCTCTCTAAGTAAGAAAACGCTTGGCATGATAACGATTTTATGTTTGTCATTCTAGTCAGTGATATGCTTATCGGCCGGGCGTTTAGCAGGCTTTTAAGGGGCGTTTAAGAAACTAGTGACCCGAAAATTTCTAATCCGCTGATAACCCACCAGCGAGCAGACCAACTATGAATATTGTGACCGACCAAAATTGTGCTTTTATATATCCCAGGAAAGAGACCGGTTTTCCCAAATGCAGTACGACTGAATAAAGGAGGGTCAGCTTGGAATTGACATGGATCCCACGAATATCTTCCCTCCACCCGCCGGAAGCCGACGTAACGATGGAAAAACCGCAGTAGGCTCAGTAAACTCCGCGCACTAAAAATGACAGTTAGTCGTGTGATCTTCACACGTACGCAATCGCGTCGTGTACCTCAACTGTTCGCAAATAACACACAACCAATCAAGGCGTGTTCTATGCTGTTACCATTGTGCGCAGAGGTACTGCTGATGCCCAGAAACAACGTGCAGGAATTTGTATTTAACGAGTGTCTATCAGGTTGCATAACAGACGTGCCCGTAGTCATGTACTCTTTTCGGTAATAATGTAACAGAATTTCCAGCTTCTTAAAGGAATGAGATCAACAGAATGAGGCACTTTGGCAATCACGGAATATTTATACTCTAACTCTGATACTGTCAGCATAAGTTACATGAACAATACGGAAGGACATTGATTGCGCCATTTATTCTGCTTCAATAGCCCCTTACGGAAAATCAAAAGCAAGTGCCAATTTTCCTTATCAAAAAGTACTAACCAGTTGCTTCTGTGTAGAGCGTTGTGCTGTGTTCTGGCCCCGGTTTGACCGTCACGGCAGATAAGGACACATTGTACTTGGTATAAGGATGCAGGCCCGTCAGGTTCGCACTCCTGAGTACCGAAGGGACGGCGACCACTTTGCGTATCCGCTTCACCTTTCTGCAATTGGAGATGCGGAACTCCAGAGGTGTGTACACGACCATGAAGTGACGTATGATGCCATTGGCGTGCTCCGGTGGCTCCCAAGTGTACAGAACCTCGCGGGATCCTGTTTTCTTCAGCTGAACATTCCGGACAACGCTGGGAGCTGCGAGCAACGTACACGTTCTCAGGGTTAACCAAGCTCTGGAAAGAATTGGTTAGAACATAATGTATGATGATGCATGAATGATTCATTGGTACGTGCGCCAAACGTAGTACACTCTCCTCCTGAATATAATCCTCTCTAACATGAGGTGGCGGTGTAACAGTCATTGTCGCAGTCGAGGCTATAGGGATCATAATTCTGATCCCCATTCTAATGGACGACGCATGGCTCTTCTTCATAAGCAGATGAATCATGCTACCTGTGCTCAAGAGAGACCACAGTGTGTAATCTACTATAAAACGTTTTATCACAAGGCAATGAATGACACTATTTGCTCCACTTTTCCACAGCGTGAAAGTCAAGTTCACCCCTTACATTTTTGGATTATCATGATGCTTACAAAAAGGTGTGTCATGACACGCACGTGTGAACGAATTTTTTCCATGAAGCCTCGCATATTTTATACCACGTGATAAAATTCATGCAGCATGTCTGCCTCGCCTACAGCATTTAATATCTCTAAAACAAGATATGTTCGCCTCACACTATTTTTCACTGCCTCTCACAACCACCCTTGGTGCACGAGTCATGCTATGACGTCACGGAAGTGACAAGACGTCTATCAGTGTATTTCATCCAACATTCTGGAGGATGAACACACTGACGCCACTCTGGGCTTTGCTCACACAATTCCCAAACAACCTTCTGTTATTTTTAATGGGTGTTGGTAAGTTATGTACCATTTTTTCTTTTCCTGAACACAGTTTTAGGTGAATGTCATCTTACATGGTCACAGGATGTGTGATCGACATAGCGTTAATGTCAATCAATTGTCAATAGGATTCTAATATTGCATGCATAAAATAGAGAACATTGCTTAGGCCTGGGAAGGGAAACTCGACTGGCTGTATTTTTTTTTATTTGGTTTGTTTGAAGTACGTAATGTTTCTAATTGCTTTCGGTTACTTTGGGTTAGAAATCTCATAAAACATGTTAAGGTCTGTAGGAACTATATGTAACACTGCTGTAAAATTTGCTCATTCAAAACATCTAATAATCATTTCAAGAAAATGTTTATCCAATTCAGTCATGGCCATCGATGATCTTCTCACACACACACGTTCCTTTGTTATGACATAAATGGCCTATTTCTACTCTCCCGTGTGGCAGTACGCGTGGTCGTGACACGATCTTTGCGCCGGTGTACACCAGTGCACACCAACACGTTTTGCAGTGCTGCGCAAAATGTGAGCATCAATTCCAATTTAAAGATAACCTGTTTTAGTTTATCCCGATAATAATACATTTGTGGATTTACTAAGTACACAAGAAACTCTGACATAGGTTAAAAAAAACACCAATCCTACATCCTCACTACGATTCATCGATGAGGCTGTATCAGATGATGCCATTTTGCATCTTTCTTGTATTTGTTTTGGCCTTATCTGAGCACAAATGCCCCACAACGCACCCTGTTCTTTATCTTATAGTGTCATATGCTCCCACAAAGTGAATGGTTGCAACACATACGCCTGCAAGATATCTTGAAGGCAAAATTAACTCCTTACCATCCTCCGCAGACGTTGCTATTTGCTTCGGTGTCCACTGGCTGTACTTGTTGTTAGGTGTCTTCAAGCGAAGCTGAACCTCCACTCGTGTGTATGGAGCCACTGGAATGCGGTAGATGTTCCTTCCTCCTGTTGCTTTTAGTTCCATCAACTTTCCATCCGCTTCAAGGACGACGCTGACATTTCCGCAGAGCCAATGTTCGGGAGCCGGGTTCTAAGGATGTGTCACCAAAAATTAAAGCCGTTCCACTCAATGCGAAAGCTTTCGGAAGTGCAAAGCAGTGATTCGCCATAATGGGCTGCAGCGCCGTTATCCGCTCACTGCTGCCACCCAATGCATTTCAAATTTCCCACCTTCGCAGTGCTCGCGTGCCCCCTGTCTGAAACTGCGCCAGCGGGAGCTCTGTTGTTTTGCTGTTTGCGGGAGCTGTTTTGCGCCATTTCGAGCGCGTAATTTTTTTCTTGCGGGGCCGCTTTTTTCGCTTACTATCGTAAAAACAAACCCAACGAGCGTTCCTAACTAAATGAACGCGGGGGATGCCGGTTATATACGCAGATTTTGCCTGAAATGTACCTGCTGTTTTCTTTGCGCTAAACAACGGGGAAATGTATGACAAGCGCCAGCGGTTTACGAGGTTAGAACTGTTGTGACTATTTAAACCGCGTGGTTTTCGAAGCCTCAGCGCGACCCCCTAAATATGGTACATCAGGCTCTACTTGGGTCCGTTATCTCGCTGCGCCGCCTGATTCCGGAAGTCGCATCGACCGTTAGCGAGCTAAGACGACAAGGCGAGCCCATAAAGTGCTCTACACTTAAAAGTATCCTGACGGAGTAGCGCTGTTGGATTAACCGCAAACGTGCAATTATCGGGCTTAAGGACCGAGTATGTGCAACGTAACTCAGGGTCGTTTATAGGGAACTCAGGTGTATGGAAATACTGCTTATGTAGCCCTTTGTACGTCCTCCTAAATATTTTTGTTGATACTTTATGCCTCACGTATGGAATTTTCAATTATACAGAATTATTTTCTAAGCTTTCTGGAAGTTATTGTGTCCGCAATCCACTGAAATACTTTTTAATCGGACAGTTCTAATTGGACCATGCATTTTACTTACTATATGCTACAATGGCCTATGCTACGAGTAAAAATTACTACATGGATCAAGTAATTCACAGTTCTGTGCTCCTGTACATCAAAACGGCAGCGTATTGTGCCTATAGAGGCAAAGGTAGTAGCGGTAGCAATCTCTGGTATAGCGTCGCTCCCGGAACAGCAGATAAAGTTATCTTGCTGGATTTGGGGGTTCTTGATGCTTTGGAGTTGTTTTTTCTAAGCTTCATCCCAGAGACCGGCTGCTTAATTCTAACTGCAGTGCTAAGTAGAGGTAGTGAAGTAAAGTCGTTACTCATACAGTGGCAGCTGGTAGTGAAACAAGTGCGAGCACAACTGCTTACCAATGCTAGAGCTACAATTTAACCCATTTTCGTGTAGACGAAGCGTTACCAGAATTTTTTCTATGTTAATATTTTTTGGCTTTCAAGGTCAGGCGGCAATTTGGGGGAGAGGCATAGATTTGTCCTGAATTGGTACAATATGGCTTTTAAAGATGGATGCAAGCCTACCTGATTAACCACGAAATGCGTTGAGTTTGCCTAAGATTTCGAACCATACTTCAAATGCTTGGATAGGAAAGTAGCGTTTTTCCTACCATCTCGTTGAAAAAACATCTCACCGCAAAAACTAAGTGTTGGCCCGCTGCTTTTCGAAATTGGTGGCATAACGCATGCGAAAGTTTTTAAACTAGGAAAAAGACACAGATAAGTGAAGGCTTGTTATACAGGTTTAGTCATGAGGATAAAAGTTAACCATGTTCTGCAGCTTGATGCAAGCTCCACCGCGAAAAAGGAACATGTAGTTACGCAGCTTACTTACGTAACACATGGCACGTACAGTATGGAGAAAAATGGTGGAACTAATCGATTGCTACAGCAATATGCGAGCCACCTGCTACAGAACTGTACTCGTATTTTAAAAACCTGGCCGAGTAGATGCACCCGCCCACGTGCGCCTCTTTTCCGCCTCGTATAGAAGAATAGCCGAACTGATAAAAGAGCTGGTAGGCTAAACCGACTTAAAAGATGCCAAGCTATCATTCCTTCCAAAAAGAACACGTAAGATGGACTGAAGAGAACACGCCGCAGTAAAGGCATTGCTGGTCTTTTGCAAAACAAATTTTGAGCCACTGGTGCTGGAACCTAGGCCGTTGGCGTGAAAATTCCAGATTCTACCCTTAGGCCACTGAGGCCGAACAACGTCCTTATACTAGCAGTTCCTAGAGAGAATAGAAAAGGTGTTTCAAGAGAACCATTAGATGGAGTTGGTGGTGGTGCGCCTAGGTGGTATTACGTTTCAGCGCGCCACAATTCTGTTCGCGCGTACTGCAAGCTCCGTGCAGTGCTCCTGTGCAATGTGGAAGAGTGTCCTTCTCATGTGCGCTTGCCTTGCAGGGGTTGTTGGCGGTGGCTCACGCCGTTGCAGCTACAAAACACGAAGCCAACGATTCTTCATATCATATAGATACATGTCCCGGTGAAGCGGACGCCGCAGTCTAGATTTCCTCTCCCCCTCTCTCAGACTCAACGAGCGCTGCTACTGCCGGCCCCTCCCGAACTCGGAAAGAGCGTTGTGTGTGTCTACTATATTCGGGCCATGTGCACAGAAGCACTGGGAAATCCCTGAAGCTGTAACCGCTTTTGAGTACAAATCCCGCCCTCTCGTTGGATAGTTCAATTTGTTTTGCAGCAGCGAATCCATGCTGTCGCCCCCTCGAGTCACGCTGTAACTTTGCCCGAAAGGGTATCGTTCCTGTATTTCTTCGGCTCATCTATCGCCAAGCAGTAAACCAATTTTTGCCTTCGGCTTCTTGTCGTCATCACCAAGGCAGCAACTTTTTCTGGACACTCTTCACCACGCTATCACGCATGACGGAGGCGACGGAGCCCGGTCGGGGACACCCTCCCGAATGTCACAGTGGCCAGGTGTGACAAACAAGCGAACTGTAGACAGATGTGCTCACAGGACACATTCCCACGCTGGGGATTGACCGTATGAGTTCAACGGCTATGAACGCCG
>JABSTR010003278.1:0-52500 GCA_013339765.2 Haemaphysalis longicornis | reverse complement strand
CGATATTGACGTCTTGAGGTGGCTGCCTCGGTGCTGTAAAAGAAACATTTTTATTCGAAATTGTTCCTTCGGTTTCATTTTGTTCGCGTACCTCCACATTCAGTTCGGAAGTGAGTGGTTTTGGCGTCGTCCTCCCAGTAATAACCATCTTGATCCACAACCAAGACGCGAACTTCGTACGCTGCGTTGCTCCGAAGGCCCGATAGCAGAGTCGTGTATTCGTTGGGCTTGCCCAAGGCTTTCACTGTCTGGTTTTCCCACTTTCCATTCGCCTCCTAAATTAAGAAAAGGTGTTACAAGTACCCTATAGTAACTACAACACACAATTCTAGTTTTGGGACACAAGTATGCTTCCGAAAGCATGCAGTATTGACGTTGTCATGCTGCTGTTGGTTGAATTGTTAAGAAATGTTGTGGCGACTATATCGGGCGAGCTTTTTTGTTTCAAGCGATCGTGGAATCCCTCAGGCTCCTACTGGGATTTCCATTTTAATTTCAATTTCAATTTGTTTATTTCCACTCCAAGAAGCAGGGGGCTCAGAAATAAAAGCTCTAGCAAGCTTGACAATGTTCCCGAGCCCAACAGAGTACGGCAGCATGCATTTGCAATAATGCAATGACAATCGTCCCTGTGTTGCAAAAAGAGAAAAGTACATCACTATGTTACACAGCATTATAACAAAGCAAAGTAGTATATCATTTACACAATGTGAAAGAAAAACAACACATCAGTATAACTAATAACGCTTTAAAATTGTACACTCTTATAGATAAAGAAAGCACAAAAATGAGCACAACAGGGAAAAGCGTGATAGCGCGAATTCATGTAATGAAACAGCGTTTTCGGGGAGCAACATTAAAAAGATGCAACAATTGAAATTCACGTGCGAGCAATTCAAATTCAATAATACAATTCAATTCAATTAAGATGCAACTATAAAAAAGCATAAAAAAAGAAATAAAGCAATGAAACAGCGTTCTCGAAAAGCAACAAAAAATAGGTGAATACATTTCGTTATGGCTTCAACTTCAAGCAAAAGTTGAAGCCAAAGTTCAAAGTTATTTTAGTCAAAGTTATCTGACAAATGGTGTTTTAAGCTGCATGTGAATGACATTCGAATTATCAGGGCAATAGTCTGTTGTGGCTGACTACCTGCTTCCATAAACTCCTCATTGGAAGAACTAGAATATCTCCCTATTTCCTGTATCCCTGCGTTGACGTGCCAAGTTTTTGCAGCGAAGCTGTATATGGTGAGGATGCCGGTGTCTCACGCCGGGGGCAAAAATTTACTTCGGTGTGTGTTCGGCGAGCGGTGTGCGCTATCCAAACAGATCCATAGTAGAATGTGCATGTGCGTGTGCCGCACCTGCCAAGGGTGATGGATTATCGCGATGCCGAGGAACAGTACCGCCACTCTCGTACGGCGTTCGCCGTACCGGTCGCGGGCGATGAATGATGACCCCTATCTCGGGGATCTTTGCATCCGCCGTTGCGTTCACCCTACGCGTTGGGTGGAACGACATGGTGATGAAATAAACCTACAATGGTAAGTTGAGTTAGTTGTGTTCTTACGATGCCGTGGGTGGTTGCGTGCCGTTAAAGCTGCCGAAGGGCAACTCGCCTACAACGAGCGACGCCGGCAACAGCAAAGGAAATGTAAGCGTCGTCGTTTAAAGGCCTGCACGTAATAAGAGCGCGAAGAAGCTAAACGGTTAGCGCGACGGGAGTATTCATAACTTCGCGAGGCGGAAATGCTGAGAGATGTCGTCGGCGTCAAGGGGCGATGAGGCTTAACTTCAGAGGGCACGAACGCCAAGTTCAAACGCGACTTTTAGGGCGCAGCCCTTTGGCGGCCGTCTCTGGGCTGAACCGCGTTGTCGGCGTAACCGAGTGAACGACCGCAAGACCGATGAGTGAAAGAAAAAGCAAACAATGAAAGGAAGCAAAGGAGGAGAGTGTCGCGAAATTGGGAGGGAGGGCGGTTCGTCGTGGCGGCGCGAGCTAGCGCTCTTCGAAAGTGTGCGGTGGGGAGGGGAGGGGGCAGTATGCTGTACCCCCACGAGGTGCTCGACGGCGCGACGCTTGGAGAAAACGTGAGGGGAGCGTGCGGGTGAATATGATGTGCGTTCGCTTAAGACGCAGTTCGCGGTCCTTTCCTGAGACGCACTTCGCGCCGCCGACGCAGAGGCTCATCATCGCTGCCGTCGAGAGACCCCACGAGTGAGTGCTGCCTCAGCGCACAGCTGCTGCGCCCAAATATCGCCTTAGTGTGTATCGTAACCGCCAGCCAATTTTTGGATCGACGCTTCGCTAGTGTCGACGAGTGTAACCGATTGGGGTTCGATGACGACGCGGGGCGGATCTGTTGTGCGCATGACACGAACGCCCAAGATTCGGCGTTACATGTCCTGGCAGACGCATTTCCGAATGCCGCAAGAGTGGAAGAGATCACTGCTGACTCAAAGGTTCGTCGAATCATTACGTTCCGCGTATTTCGAATTGTCAAGTCAGTTTCGCTTATTTTTCATATTCACAGACTGGGATACTTGATTTTTATTATTTTGGGGAAACTACAAAATTATTCTTGCAGGAACTAGCACAGAATTATTGCTGAAACCACTTCAATGTCTTTTAAAGCAATACTGCCTTTTGAAAAGAACCAGGCAAAATCATGTCCACGCCAAGACAGTATGACAGGAGCAGTCCACCGCGGCTCTTACAGTATACAGAAAGAAGTAACTGCCCACCAGCGGAAACATGTTATGATCATACTGTTTCCGAAGGGGGAGGCCTGGAGGATTTCGTTTCTGAGTAAAGCACAAGTAGACGGCTGGAAAAGCACCTCACTACTAAAAATATTTCGCAGGGTGGCGAGTTGGGCGAGTTGGTGTACTTGCATCTTGGGGAACAGCGCGAACTAACAGGGTCACAAAAAGAAAGAAGTGGACAGGACTAGCGCTGACTTTCAACTCGATTTATTGGAAAAGACGTAACTACTTATACATACACAGAATCCTCCTCCCCCACCACGCCACGTGCCCACACCAGCCAATGACATACTATCAAGGCCAAAACACTCCACTGTTGACAACGCACATTTCTTAACACAGGAACACCTTATCGCAACGACTGCTCCAAATACCCAAATTCTTTTTCGTGCAGGACAACTGATGTTTCACTGATACAATCTCTCCCCCACTTTCTGATGTAGTATGATTCCATCAACTCTCTAGTACGCCTGTCTTTATGCTTAAACAAGATATCTGTCTCGCGGAAAAGCGGATAGCATCGGTGCTCACACGTGCGGCAATGTTCGGCCAGACGTGCGTAATCATCTTTTTTAAGCTTGTTGCGATGCTCCAATAATCGAACGTTTAAGCAGCGACCTGTTTGACCAACATACACTTTTCCGCAAGATAAAGGAATCTTGTAAACAACAGCCACAGAGCACGGTACAAAGGTGTTTCTGCCGGGGACCATGGTTAGCCAACGTGGTATGGATGTGTTAAAGGTTTTCACTGAAAACGGAGGAGGTCTACAGTTCACCCTGGAATTACCTAGCAAATGATGAACTCCAGTTTCTTGACTTACGGCTTCGCTTTAAGTCAGATCATGTGTGTTTCTTGTATAAGCCAAGGTCAAAGAAACCACTGTTGAATTACAATTCAGGACACTCGAAGCTCATAAAGAACGGAATAGCCTTATCCTGCTTACGGGCGTCATTGACACGTTCCTGTTTTGATTCAGTCTGTGAGGCTTTTCATGGTCAGGTTTCTAGGCTTAAAGAGGCAGGTTTTCCTGGTACCACACTCAGGATGACGGCAGATAAACCTGGTAAGGCTGCTAAAAAAGCAGGGAGGTGCTGGAGAGGCTGGGTCCTCAAAGGAAAGGAGCAAAAAAGTTTGCTGTTTTGCCCTGCGTACATAGGATGTCACACGGCTGAAAAAGGTAGCAGCACGGTTTGGGGTGGACGTAGTGTTTTCTTCCCCGGTTAAATTAAATAGCGTTTGTCCGGCCGTCCAGCGGCGTGCTGAAGATGAGCTGGGAAAGAAGAAAAGTGCGTGTGTAGTAAATCATGTATCACCCTTTGTACCGTGCTCTGTGGCTGTTGTTTACAAGATTCCTTTATCTTGCGGAAAAGTGTATATGCTGGTCAAACAGGTCGCTGCTTAAACGTTCGATATTGGCGCATCGCAACAAGCTTAAAAAAGATGTATTACGCACGTCTGGCCCGAACATTGCCGCACGTGTGAGCACCGATGCTATCCGCTTTTCTGCCGAGACAGATATCTTGTTTAAGCATAAAGACAGGCGTACTAGAGAGTTGATGGAATCATACTACATCAGAAAGTGGGGGAGAGATTGTATCAGTGAAACATCAGTTGTCCTGCACGAAAAATAATTTGGGTATTTGGAGCGGTCGTCGCGATAAGGTCTTCCTGTGTTAAGAAATGTGCGTTGTCAACAGAGGAGTGTTTTGGTTTTGATAGTATGTCATTGGCTGGTGTGGGCACGTGGCGTGGTGGGGGAGGAGGATTCTGTGTATGTATAAGTAGTTACGTCTTTTCCAATAAATCGAGTTGAAAGTCAGCGCTAGTCCTGTCCACTTCTTTCTTTTTGTGACCCTGTTAGTTCGCGCTGTTCCCCAAGATAAAAATCTTTCACTGTGAAATCATTAGTTAGCTATGCAAGCCACTAATCCGACGTTCTGCTGCAAAATTCGCCTGCTCAACGACAACAACAAAGAAAACAACAGGTCAATGCACGCTCCAATGTCGGGACATTTTCTTAAGAAAGCCTATCTAAACAAAACAACTGAGTTGAAAGGAAACTGTGCCAGGTTTGGCTCTGGGCGGGATTCAAACCAGGATCCTCCACACTGCGAGAATAGCACGCAGCCCCTCGGCTTCCACAGCTCGATGATTCTAGCGGCCATTTCATTGCCGTTCTTTGCCCTTAGTCGACCTTGCGCCATAAAAACCCAATCATAATCATCATCATCGGTTCTAGCAGCCTAAAGGGGGGCATATTGTGGCCTTGGACTTAGAAACGCGTGTTAGGGTCACGTAGGGTTAGGGTGGTTCACAAGAGTAATTTAAAATTGTAATTGCAGAAGTCGTGATTAGCAAAAATGAGGTGCTATTAAGGGGAAGGAGGAGTAAACTTTATTCATGGCAGCCTGAGGTGCCGATGCCTGGGCACCCGCCATGTGGGTTTCCTCTAGTCCAGGGTACCCTGGCCTGTGCCGTCCACCCTCGCCCTTTCCACCGGGCTGCGCTGGGAGGAAAGGCCGAAGATGGTCAGCTGCGGCACCCACTTCTCGTACACACTAAACTTTTTTACACCCTTTCTGGCCGAAAAGGGTGTAAAAACCTTGTCCCATGGCTAACACCTTTAAAAGGTGTTTTCGCAAAAAAAGGGTGTATGGACGAAAAGAGGGTGTAAGAACAAAAAAAAGGTGTTGAGCTCAAAAAAGGGTGTTGAGGATGCTCAACACCCTTAAAGGGTGGTGAGGACGCTCAACACCCTAAATAAAGGGTGTTGAGCATCCTCACACCGTTTTTTAAAGGTGATGGCATGCGCAGTACCATGGTGCTGCGCGCGTCATCACCAGGGCCTTGGAGGCTTGCGACCTATCACCATGGTGTCTTAATGCAATTCATGGCGACAGGTGTATGTCTGGAGGCTCTGTAAGTAAATGAAATGCAACAATTTATGACTAATGGCACAATTTTAAGTTATATATACAGTGATCCCTCGCGGCGTCAAACTCGGATATCTTGAAATATCGGTTAACTTGACATGACACAAAAAAAAACGTAGTAGTCTGAACCAAAAAAGAAGAAATAATTTCACAATTTCCTGCACGTGACGATCACAACGTTGGTGCACTAGAGGGACCACTGAAAACTGTTATCAGTGTGCTCACTACACATTAGCATTGAAGTGATACAACTAGACAGAACTGGAGCCCCCACTACAATTGCAATCATGTTTTCTGGTGGTAGCTTCCAAAAACAATATCCCATGTGATGTGCACCCGTAGAGAACTTGTATTGGTATTTGTCGTCACAACTTTTTTAAAAGGCAGACAACCACATTTATAAGTTCAATTGACCATAAATTGCACAATTCCTTTTGTGTCAAAAATCTTGAGACTCAAGCCGAACGAAACCACGTTTTCCGAACAAACTGTTACAATCGACAGTAAATGTCGCAACATAAAAAAAAGAAACAAGAATGTTTGCAAAATTCTGTGCATGAATCCTGAGACTAAAACTAATTCACAACCATAAACTATGATTGAGGTGTCTATTAATAAACATTTTGGCAACTTCCCTTAAAACTTTACAGCCAAGCACATACCAAATATCAAGATACAAGCAATTATGAACTTCCTTCCCTCCGAATGCAATGAGGTGGACAGAGCAGTCTGAACTATAAAGAACATTTATCTTTGACCCATCCTATAGCCGGTATTCATTGAAAAGTTTAGCTGTCAATTTCTTTGTTTGGCAACACTGAAATAGCCACGAACATGGCTGATCGCGCCACGGACATGGCGCGGCTCGTGCCACTGCGGCCGCACGCCGAAGAAAAATATAACACCGACGTGTGTCGCCTGCTCCGTTTCAACCGATTCTCAACAGTGGTGTCATCAAAGTTGTTATTAAAAGCACTCGCATTGGAGTCAAGGCATTACTTTGCGTTCGGCGGGCTAGAGCTTGGAATGTCCAAACCATATCATGCGCTTAGCACGGACAAGTACCGCCGTCTTGCGGAGCTCGATCGTAACCCCACACTAAACATTTTTATTCCCAAAAGGGTTCGTTCAGCTTGTCGCCGCAGGAGCACCCTCATAACACAATATTTTACACCCTTTAGGGTGCCTGGATTCTGTCGCTGCAGGAGCACCCTTTTCTGCCCAAAATATCATAGTGTGTTTACTTAGCACCCCAATCTGAGGAGCTTTTCCTGCAAAAGCACCCACCTAAAGGGGTACAAAAAGGGTGCATCATCCTCGGTTCACAAATGGCGCTGCAGGTGTGCAGCCACATATGGCACAGTATGACACACAATTACGGTATGAAACATTCGTGCTTTCCAAGCTCCGTTCTACGAGACATTCCATTGAAGCTCAATGTCAGCTGATAATTTACTTGAACTTTTTGACCCACCGATTTTTGAAACATCTATTTATAAAGTCTAATATTACAGCCAAATTGCAGTACAGAAGTTGTATCATTAGAGGTTGTTGATTATTCGAAACGGTGTTAAAAATTCAATTTTATGTTCATTTTGCTGAACTGCAGTGCACATCCTTCGAGCTTCACTGCACAGCATAAACGTGTTATGCAGTGAAAGCAAGTAGGCGTGCAACACATCAACTGCACAAAAGTTCTTTGAACCTTAAAACCCTTGGCTTCTCAGCACTGCATCAAACTTCCAATCACGGTAGCTACCCGCAATGTTTAGTGCCTTATTCTTGAGCTGAGCAGAAAAGCTCAATATTAAGGCAGACCAAATGCAATATGTATACTTCCCTCCGTACTGTGGCTTTATTCTACCCATAAAAGTTGGGTCCCCACTGCCACTTATTTTATTTTACATTATTCTTTTTGCTTCATGAAAAATGACCCCACATAGCAATACCAAGAACTGTAAACATCACAGAACAATGCATATGAGTTCCCTGGTGAAGCCCATGGTTGAAATGTGATGACATTGTTGCTATAGCAGTATTTTATCATGAGTCTAGCTTGTGCATGGTGCCTTGCATTATGTCGCTGCTGGTGGATGTGGGGTCATTTTTCAATGTTGCAAATGAAAAGCCAACAGCCAGTGCCCATTAGTTTCGTCTAGTATTACGAGGTGCTTCATGGGAAGCATCAAACCCGTCTATAGCCCTTTTTAGAGTTGACTAGAAGTAAAATCAGCAAAATAGTATCGATAAAACGTTCAGCATCTTTTTTATTAGCAGCTTTAGTGTTGCTACTTTCCATATTTAGGTTTTTTTCTGCTTTTCTTAATGACATTTTTGTTTCGCTGAGAAGGTGCATAACCAATGAAAGCTTTTCTGTAAACCTTTGGTAAATATGCAATTGTTAGAAAATATTTTACTAAATAAGGCAGCTTAAACTGAGAATACTTGCATTTAGAAACATTAAAATCAATTTAAATTGATCATACATTTCTGGCTGTTTTTACACAAAGCTGCACATGGGATATTAAGTGCACCGAAGAGGAGGGCTCTGGATTAGCATTGGCAACTTTGGGATATTTATTGTGGACTTAAATCTCCACACATGGGCATTTTCACTTTCTGCCTCCACCAGGAAAATGGTCACCAATTTAGAGAGCTATTCTTACTAGTATTTGACGTACATTTTAAAATAATCTCAAGTATTATAGCCACAATATTATTCTCTACAACAAGCACCCAGCGGGTGCTGTTATAGAGAGATTGTGCACTACACCAGACCCTGTACTACACTGTCGAGAGCTTTGCCATCTACAATGACCTCTACAAAGCAAGCTAATACTGGTAAAATGTTTCATACCGTAAGTACTGCATGTTCAAAGCTCACGTGTGAAGTACAGATACTGGTGCTTCAGCAAGAACCGAGGATGAGCACCCTTCCTGGTTCTGAAAAAAAAAATAAATAAACATGGAAAAATGCTTTAAGCAGGATTAAGAAACAGGGTTGAAAAAAGTGAGCAAGCAATTCTTTCAAAATATGTAAAGCAATGCAAACAAATATTTATTTCAACTTCATGTCTACAAAAGACAATCTCATTAAGGCTGGTAATGGGGTCTTGGGTAAAAAAAGAGCAGGGAGCACTTATATAAATGCTACAGGGAACCTTCAAGCCAAAAATTGCTTGAGCACTTAAACTAATCACTGTTCAACAAATTCATGAAAATTGAATGGATGAAAAACCAGCGGTAAACACAAAGAACAACGGGACAAGCTTATCCCGTCGTTCTCTTCCGTACCCTGTGTTTTCCGCTGGTTTTTCATCCATTCAAACATGTACCAACTAGCACAGTCCGACGCCTTGGTATCATAAAAATACGAATTGTCACTCCTTACAGACAGTTGGAAAAAAAGAAAGTATAAAGCAGGTGACAAAATTAAAATGACAGCAGATTGGTTAACTTTTAATTTTAAGTGATAATATAAAAAATAATGGCATGAATGAAAGTGAGCAGCAACCAAAGGACCATGATGCTAGGCCGACATTCCACTTTGAAGCAAAATATCCGCTTTCAACGCTACATAGGCGAAACACGCAATGAGGCAACCCTTTAGGCCCACAAAAACAATATAATCTTTAAAAAAGCTACAATTTAGTTGAGAAAAACTGACCACAACAAATTGGAATTGACAACTAGATACAGTTGTCACACCCAAGCAAGCCGGCGAAAGATGAACAGATATCTAGCTGTCCTACCCCCTATTTGTGCCCTAGCCTCTGATCCTCTGCAGCAAACAAAAAAATTGTTTATATGTAGAACTATTGCTCTTGGTCAAACAGACAGTTCTAATGAAGGAGCCAAGTAGGTTCCGAAACGTTGGGAACGCTTCGGATAAAGTCCTTGGTTAGAGTATTATATTTGTTTCCATCAAACACAAAAAAATGCATGGTAAAGCGCTGACATTAACGTTGTCTACTGCGGTTCCTTCATGGTGACATCACTACAGGAACCAAAAATACAATACAGTGCATTAAAGGGGCCATTTGGACAACATAGAAGTTCGTTTCGTTCGAAATATTTCCTGTTTTATAGTGCCCCCACCACTTGACCGGCAGCAAATGATGCTGCATTCACTGAGAAATTAATTTAGGTTAAAAGTCTGATTCTCCCACCATATTGTGTGTTTTTGGGATGTCAGCAATGAAGCCATAAGTGCGTGTGATCAAACAGACTACTTCGTCACTCGGGTCTGCAGCCTTGCTAGCCATCAGTCCTCCCAGGTGGAGCTACCATACTCATCCACGAACCGTTGTTTGCCATTGCTTTGTTTTTGACCGCGTCTGCACCTGGCTTGTTTTCGTTACTGTAGAAAGTAATGGTTTTGTGAAACATGGGGTATCCTCGACAAACAGGGTCACGTAAGACAACATCGCCTATGCCAATCGGCCAGTGCCGTGCAGGCCAACTCCAAAGCGGCGGAGTGCTGTCCAGCTAAAACAAGCATAGTGCACGCCGTACCAACAGCAGTGCGCATCGATACTTGTATGTTTACGCGTATTTTCGTAACTTTCATTGTTTACTGCCCCATTTTTACTGCTGTAAAATGAATATGCATTACATTTAAGTGCAAATAGCTCGCTTGGCATGCTTATAAGGCCTGCCCTATTTGCGTTTGCTTTTGCCGGCCTCAGCCAATCGCACAGCTGGGGACATATGACATCATAGGTACTGCTGTGGGAAATGAGCTAGTGGGTCGCATGGCCATTCCCTTTTTCCTAATTATATAGCTTATTCGAGTGAAGTGCGCGTTAAAAATGGTGTCAGTATGATTCTAACGACGCAATCTGTCAAATGAACCAAACTTGTGCGTTGTCTGCATGGCCCCTCTAAGCAAAGGCAAGGCAGCCAATTTTTTTATTTAGGCTGCCTTCATGCACACAGTAGTGCTCTATTGCTGCCAGAAACTCATTACGGGACTCCTGACATATTTACAGTTGCAATAAAAATCAGAAATAGAACGAAAAATCATTGGACACTCCACAATGTCCAAAAAACAAAGGAATAATGTGCGAGTGAGCTACCTAAAACACTGCGACAGAAGATCATATTCATCAAAGCAACTAATAAAAACCATGGCTAGTGCATAGCCACTACGCAGCTCATTTGTTAAGAGCTTATGTGCGTCCCCACAAGTTGGCTGTGTAAACCTACCGACACCTAACAGAGTCCAAGGTTCGACGAAAACTCGTCAGGGGAGGGTTATTCATTGATGAAATACAAACAGGCAGGCACTCGCCTGGTAATACAAGCAGGCACTCGCCTGGTCAAAAACAAATAAACAAATAAAGACGCCTTGGGGCCCCTACAGGCCCCTTGTTCACAATGAAGAGGGGTTGACAGGTCGCGACTATCTATAGGTTCGGTGGCGCAGAGTGCGCATGTATATCTCGGGGAGATTACCCCACGACCGGTTAGTCGTGTTTTTAGTTGGTTGAATATGCACCTGATTCTAAAAGTAGTCGTGTCGACAGGCGCTTCTCTAATGCGATTATGCTTGCGGAATCCTAATCGATGACGTGGTCAGTAGCCAGGTGATGATCCGCCAAGGCATTTCAGCTTGCATTGCCTTTTTTGACATCGTTCTGGTGCTATTGAATTCTTTTAAAAATTTCCAGTTTCACCTATGTAGGATTAGGAACGAAAAAGAGACGCCGACCAGTCCAAACAAAACGTACTGACGTTTCGGCTTCCAGCACGAAGCCTTGTTCACAATAAATGCATCACCAGAAGTGGGTCGTTAAGTGGGCTTGAATAATCGCTGAAAAGAGCATGCGTAGATCGGGTTTAGATTTCAGTCATTACGATTGACTGTGTTAGATGTGGTCTGAATGATTAGTGATTCCAGATGTAGCCGTGATGCTGTCACTTTTTCTGTAGTGACGATTCTTGCATTGTCCCAATCAATCTTGTGGTCATTCACGACGGCGTGTTCGGCTTTTATTCTTTACGTCACGTGCGTGCTGCTGCAGACGATTCTTATAATTTCCTGATTCCCCGATATACACGCCGCTGCAGTCTGCACAAGGTATCTCGTATACCACACTGGGGAAGCGCTCCTTGGGAAAGCGGTCCTTGACTCTCACGAGCTCATGGCGCATCTTTTTGGCTGGACCGTGGGCCACCTGCATGTCATATTCCCATAGGATATGTGCCAAACATTCACTTGTTCCTGGAAGGTAGGGCACAGGAGCTCGCTTCATCGGGGCAGGAGGCACGTCCAGTTGTCCCCGTCGGGTCAGTTGGCGTTCCGTTGCGTTTATAAAGTGCCTCGGGTAACCGCAGCTAGCCAGGTCGTCCCGCACCTTTGCCGTGTCCACCGCCGCATCCTCGGGCTTCGAGCACAATCTTTTCGCACGCTGCAGTAGCGTGCTAACAACAGCCCTCTTGTGGGAAGCGGGGTGCACGGAGTTGAAGTTCAGGTAGCGGCCTGTGTGCGTTTCCTTGCGGTACATGCTGAAACGTGGCCTCTGGCCCTGCCGAGACACGAGGACGTCCAGGAAGGGAAGTTTGCCATCGGCCTCCTCTTCTGACGTGAACTGAATGGCACGGTCCATACTGTTGAGGTGGGCCAGCAAGCTGTTCGCCGCGTCTTTCTGAACGACGCAGAAACAATCATCGACATAACGCAAGAACACTTGGTTGAGGGGCAAAGGAGGCTAGCGTGCGTGCTTCCAGCGCTTCCATGGGCAGGTTCGCCGCCGTGACCGAAATAGCGGCACCCATTGGAGTCCCCTGCCTTTGCTTGTAAAAATGGCCCATAAAGACGAAGTACGTATTGTTCAGGCAAAAATCTAGAAGCCTGCGTAGTTCTGGCACATCCATCGGTGATCTCTCGGGCAACGTCTCATCAGCCTCGAGAGCAGCGGTGCATACGGTGACAGCCAGGTCACTCGGAATGCTCGTGAAAAGGGACTTCGTGTCGAAGGACACCATCAAGTCGTCTTTCTCGATCACGGTGTTGCGAGTCTTCTCGACAAAATCGAAAGAATTACGAACGTGAGTGGTCCCTTTATTGACGAGCGGAGCCAGAACTTGGAGCAGGAACTTCGACAGGTGGCCCACATTCCAGCCAAAAAGATGCGCCATGAGCTCGTGAGAGTCAAGGACCGCTTGCCCAAGGAGCGCTTCCGTCCGCGGTGTGGTATACGAGATACCTTGTGCAGACTGCAGCGGCGTGTATATCGGGGAATCAGGAAATTATAACAATCGTCCGCAGCAGCACGCACGTGACGTAAAGAATAAAAGCGTCCGCAACAATGCTGTAGCCGAACACGCCATCGTGAATGACCACAAGATTGATTGGGACAATGCAAGAATCGTCGCTACAGAAAAAGTGACAGCATCACGGCTACATCTGGAATCACTAATCATTCAGACCACATCTAACACAGTCAATCGTAACGACGGAAATCTAAACCCGATCTACGCACGCTCTTTGCAGCGATTATTCAAGCCCACTTAAACGACCCACTTCTGGTGATGCATTTATTGTGAATAAGGCTTCCGTGCTGGAAGCCGAAACGTCAGTACGTTTTGTTTGGACTGGTCGGCATCTCTTTTTCGTTTCTAATGTACCCTCCCGGCCAGACGGGATTCCGTCATGCTCTCGATTTCACCTATGTAGGATGCGTCACAATCCTTGCATGGAATTTTGTAGGCAACTACGGGGAATCTTGATTTTTCTAAAGGGTCCTTCACGCGTACCAGCTTCTGATTAAGCTGGTACGCGTTTAACACCATATTTTAATTTTAACACCATATGTGCCAAACACCCTTGCAAGAGCTTCACTGATGCCTTGCGTGTAGGGGACGGCAGCGCGGTTTTGCCTGTATTCTTCAGGAACCCTTTCGGGGGAGGCAACTGAAGCCCGCAATTGTTGCGTCCTCACACGCTTTGAAGGGTAGCCGTTGCTGCGAAGGTCCTTCCTTACCACGGCTAGCTCTTGCTTGCACAGACCAGGCTCACAGCAGATTCGTGATGCGCGTGAGAAGAGTGCAGCGGCGACGAAGCGTTTTTGGCCTGTAGGATGCGCAGAGTCGAACCCCAGGAATCTACCCGTGTGGGTCGGCTTTCGATACACACTGGTTGTAAATCCTTTGGCCGACCGTCTCACAAGTACGTCGAGGAAGGCGATCTGTCCATTATTTTCTTGTTCCATGGTGAACTGGATGCTTGGAACACAAGAGTTTAGATGCTCAAATAAAGGCATTACGTTTCGGCGGTGGATCACACAAAAATAGTCGTCTACGTAGCAGACAAAGATCTTGGGGCCGTCTTGTACGAGCATAGCGCAGAATTTTCTAGAGCCTCTA
The DNA here is from genome assembly GCA_013339765.2 of Haemaphysalis longicornis. Taxonomy (NCBI): domain Eukaryota; kingdom Metazoa; phylum Arthropoda; class Arachnida; order Ixodida; family Ixodidae; genus Haemaphysalis; species Haemaphysalis longicornis. The sequence continues at coordinate 38,425 of JABSTR010003278.1, read as the reverse complement.
GGGCAATATTCGCACAGACTACTGAAACGGAAGCTCCCATCGCTGTTCGAAACCGCTGGTCCGTTGAAAACAAAATATGTGTTCTGCAGGCCAAATTCCAGGAGACGATATAAGTCTTGCATCTCAATTGGCGAACGTGAAGGCAGAGATGCATCGTTCTCGAGTAGATCCTTGCAACTCCGGACCGCGTAATTTTGCCTGGAATTTGGCCTGCAGAACACGTTTTGTTTTCAACGTACAATGTTAAAAGCAGCGGTTTGGAACAGCGATGGGAGCTTCCGTTTCAGCAGTCTGTGCAAATATTGCCTCAGAGGCTCTAAAAAATTCTGCGCTATGCTCGTACAAGACGGGCCCAAGATTTTTGTCAGCTACGTAGACTGCTTTTGTGTGATCCACCGCCGAGACGTAATGCCTTTAATTGAGCATCTAAACTCTTGTGTTCCAAGTATCCAGTTCACCATGGAACAGGAAAATAATGGACAGATCGCCTTCCTCGACGTACTTCTGAAACGGTCGGCCAAAGGATTTATAACCAGTGTTTATCGAAAGCCGACCCACACGGGTAGATACCTGGGGTTCGACTCTGCGCATCCTATAGGCCAAAAACGCTCCGTCGCCGCTGCACTCTTCTCACGCGCATCACGAATCTGCTCTGAGCCTGGTCTGTGCAAGCAAAAGCTAGCCGTGGTAAGGAAGGACCTTCGCAGCAACGGCTACCCTTCAAAGCTTGTGAGGACGCAACAATTGCGGGATTCAGTTGCCTCCTCCGAAAGGGTTCCTGAAGACGGGCAAAAACGCGCTGCCGTCCCCTACACGCAAGGCATCAGTGAAGCTCTTGCAAGGGTGTTTGGCACATATGGCATTAAAATTGCACACGTGCCAACGAACAGGCTTAAGCAAAAGCTGGTACGCGTGAAGGACCCTTTAGAAAAATCAAGATTCCCCGGAGTTGCCTACAAAATTCCATGCAAGGATTGCGACGCACCCTACATAGGTGAAACTGGAAATATTTAAAATAAGAATTCAATAGCACCAGAACGATGTCAAAAAAGGCAATGCAAGCTGAAATGCCTTGGCGGATCATCACCTGGCTACTGACCACGTCATCGATTGGGATTCCGCAAGCATAATCGCATCAGAGAAGTGCCTGTCGACACGACTACTTTTAGAATCAGTGCATATTCAACCAACTCCCCGAGATATACATGCACACTCTGCACCACCAAACCTATAAATAATCGCGACCTTTCACCCCCCTTTCATTGTGATCAAAGGCCAGTAGGGGCCCAAAATGTCTTTGTTTATTTGTTTTTGACCAGGCGAGGGCCTGCTTGTATTTCATCAACACCGAACTAACCCGCCTGAATCACCACTTTATAGACATTGAGCAATTATTTGAATTGGTTTATTGTAGCAAGCTGTCTTGTTTATTTCCTTATTTTTTTGGCATTTCCTGTCTCATTTGAAATTGGGAGACCAGATAGCTTTTACTACGGGCCACGCACTGGCGACAACAAATATTTGATTTCACTTTAAACAATTTTCGGTTATGTTTTATTGCTCACCAGCCAATGACCTGAAATATAAGAGGCTCCTAAAACATGTGCTGGCATTTCTTTCCTGCACTGCAGTACAACTAATCATGACTTTTATCATATTTTGTTCACAAATTGTAATATTTAGAAAGTATTCAGCTGAATGAAAATGTTATTTCAGTAGCATGCGCAATCAACAGGGCCTCAATGACTCTCACCACGTGGTTCACTTGTTTCTGTCACAAATAACCTGATTGCAGCCACATTCCACCCAAGACGAAGGTAACATATCCTCTGGGATGATGAATATTTAAAATGCCTTACGAGTAAGTGCTAAGCACATGAAATTGTGGCATTAAAACCGAAGATCCCTCTGCGGCATCCTTCACTTGGGGCAGCGCTTGATCACAAACTTCGAGAAGTTGAAAAATGCTCCATGCGCCGCTCCAGCCAGCAGAAACAATGCAGGACGCAAGTTGGTAGGTGGACCGTTGGCATCCTGCGATTGTGAAGATTTTTTTAGTAGATGCACTTTTTTTTGTACCACTGTTCATTTTTCCGTTAACAAGCAGCTGAACTCCTGCAGGTTCTACGAATCATACAAGCATAATAAAACGCAGCAATGCAGAACAATTGGCAGGGTTACCTCAATTTTTCTTTTCTAGGAATGAAAAAAATGTAGGTAATCTATACACAACTACAATCAAACCTTTCAATTTTTACCTACTTCACTCCTAACAAGCACACATACACGTTAGACATGTGAGAAAGCTGCTAAATTTATGCCCACAAACTTAATCAGGCATCAGAAATCGGCAGGGAACGACGTGTCACCTTTAAATGGCACTTTTTTCGTTCAAAACACTAAAATGGGCGAGAAAGACCCATAACTATGATTTGGTACCCTTATCTGGTATGGTTTTCAGGCAATGCTTACATCTCACTTCAGTACCTTCAGGTGGTGGAGATCTTTGAAAACTCATTGCGGGCAAGTGGGTTGTGTTCAAGCTCTCGTATCTTGCCAGCATATGCTGGATTCCAGCATTCCCAAATCAACGTGACGACTCGAATGTGGTGGATGCAAGAGAAAGAATAAGCACACGCCAAGGGCGTAGCCGGGGGGGGGGGGGAAGGGAGGGGGGGTCCCGGTGCCCCCCCCCCCTTCATAATGTTTTATGTCAAGGCTGGAGTTATCTTTGTGGGTGTTCTTTTCCCCGGGGCTTCTCCTCCAAGCCGCTGCAGCGCTGAGGATCTCACCCCGGGTATCTCCAACCGACAAACTCAGCCTCCGATCAAAACTATACATTTATTTACAGCCCAGTGGGCGGCTAAAAAACAGCGCTCAGGCGGAGCTCGAAGACGACGGGCCGAGCTCTCCTGTGCCCGGACCGCGTCTCTCTCGTCTCCTTGTCTTCATATTCCCTCCACCCTGACGCTGGGAGCCAGGGAAGAGGGAAAAGCGAGTCCTTCGTGGGAACCCCATGTGGTGGCCATTAGCGCATCCGGTGCGAGCAGGCGCGACCCTCCTCGGAATGCGGGGAGTTTCAAGGCGCCGCGTGACACGACACGTGCGTTCAATTTCTGTGCTGCTCGTCCCAGGGCCCGCGCCAGTTCATGCGTCGAAGCGCCCGACACCTCCACCGCCACTGTGAAACATAACTTCAGGAATGTTTCACACACCACACACACTTTGCGAGCGTGCTCCATCGTTCCTTCAATTGGCGACACAACAATGAGCACGGCCAGTGCCCCTTGACCCTGGCTGCAGGTCACCATGACAAATTAGGCACAATCCTCACATAGCTCATTCAGAGCGAGCGGCCTTTAGAATGCGGTACGCACCGGCCGTCGTCGTCCGAAAACGCCCTTGCCATGCGCCGCACACCCTCACACAACAGTATCATGGGCCCCTCTCCTCCTCGCTTCCTCGCTCGGGAAGGGACCACTGCTGGCTCGTCACCATGCGTTGAAGCCACTCTGCACTGAGGTGAAGCTGACTGACGCTTTCGCCTCTTTCTAGGCGAACCCTCGGGTTCGGCCGCTTCTGCGCTCGGAGCGCCGTGCTCCACTACGCACCGTTGGTCAGCGTAAGCAGGAGAGGACTGCTTAGCGGCTACGTCAACGCTGACATGAAATGCTGTAGGGGCTATCTCTTCAGCCACTCCTACAGACCTACCTGTAACTGCCCTGGGCTGCATTACATGAGCGGCCGTACCCTGATTTACACTTTCCTCGCTGAATTCGCTGGAGCTCCCTATGGCAATCACATTGTCGGTACTCGACATTTGGGTATCTCGAGAAACACAAGATACAGTGTGCGTGACACCAACTGCATCCGATTCCTCGCGCGATTCCCGTGCTGCTGCATCCTGCAATGCAACTGGCCGCTCGCCCACGCTCCCGGAACGTTCTCCCTCTCTGAACGCGGTGACAACGGGCTCATGCTCGACTGAAACCAGCCCCTTCACAACGGCTGATTTAAGAACTTCATAGTTCTTCCCCTCCTTCCTGTGCGAACCGTCGTGTTCGGCCGCTACTGCACCCCTGTGCGCGCACAAAGCGCCGTTCTCTACCACACAACGTTGTGTGAAGCAAGGAGTAGCGAGGGGCTCATCGGCAACTTGAACAATAACATGCGACGCTGCGGAGCCTTTCTCTCTTGCCATCAGCTTCATCACGGGCATGCGCACACTCTCATTCAACTTTGACTGCCTGTCATTTACCAACGCAGCCTCGCGCGTAACACCTTCCTTCACCTCCATCTTTATTTCGGTGAAATTCTCTAAGCGGGATGCTTCACTATCCTGCTCCCCGGTTGCAGAAAATCTCAACGCCCATGAAGAAACGTGCGCCACTATCCTATCTTCGCCTTTCCCACGTGACTCTGATCGTGGCGGATCCCGCGAAACAGGAGGACTACGCGCGCCCAGTGAATGGGTTCCACCCAGCGCATCTTTCGGCGTACCGGAGCACCCCAGTTCACTCTCTCCCCGAGTGCTGAACATTACTGTTTGAGCAATCGGTGAGGTAGGAACGTTGTTAGCTCTCTTGAAACGTCCACTCTTCGAACGTTCCGCTGCTAACTCTGCCTCAGCGATTCTCAATTTCGCCAGCAATAGCGCCTTCTGCTCAGCGAACGACATTGCAATGCTTGCTGTCCCTGCAACGTTCATGCACGCTTCCTAATCCTCATCATTATCTCGCGGCTACACCTAGATAGCCGCTAGATGTCATGGTGAACCGCAGACCCAGCATCAAACGAGGCACTGACCTGTATAGCTCGGCGCCTGTAGAGATGCCGCACCGGTGCAGATGGGTTATCCATTTATGCACCGCTCCTTCCGCCGAGGTGTCCACCAAACAATCGCCCGCCGACTTCTCGCCTGCCGCTTCTCCTTCAGTGGGCTGCTGATGCCTCCACTGACCGCTCGCCAAGCTGCTTCTCCGCTGCTCAGCAGGCCGCAGAGATTGCCTCGGTCTCCGTTGAGACGTCCGTTGAGCGCCGCTCGAGCCGCTTCTCCACCTGGGTGGCGAGCTCGCTGCTCCTGCAGATCTCGTTCAGCAGGCTGCCGCTCTCCGTTGAGAAGTCCGCTGAGCGCCGGTCGAGCCGCTTCTCCACCAGGCTGACGAGCTCGCTGCTCCCGCCGATCCCGTTCAGCAGGCCGTGACTTCTCCGCCTGCTCCATCTCGCCCGCCGGCTGGCTGAGTCGTCGCTGTTGAAGATCCTGTCGACTGCGCCAGTTATCTTCTTGGATGTTCTTTTCCCCGGGGCTTCTCCTCCAAGCCGCTGCAGCGCTGAGGATCTCACCCCGGGTATCTCCAACCGACAAACTCAGCCTCCGATCAAAACTGTACATTTATTTACAGCCCAGTGGGCGGCTAAAAAACAGTGCTCAGGCGGAGCTCGAAGACGACGGGCCGAGCTCTCCTGTGCCCGGACCGCGTCTCTCTCGTCTCCTTGTCTTCATATTCCCTCCACCCTGACGCTGGGGGCCAGGGAAGAGGGAAAAGCGAGTCCTTCGTGGGGGTCCAACCCCATGTGGTGGCCACTAGCGCATCCGGTGCGAGCAGGCGCGACCTTCCTCGGGATGCGCGGAGTTTCAAGGCGCCGAGCGACACGTGCGTTCAATTTCTGTGCCGCTCGTCCCGGGGCCCGCGCCAGTTCGTGCGTCGAAGGAGTGTGGGCATGCCCGTGAAAAAGCTGATAGCCAGAGAAACAGCCTCAGCTGCGTCGCATGTTCTAATTCATGTGACCGATGAGCCCCTCTCTACTCCTTGCGTCACACAACGGTGTGTGGTAGAGAACGGCGCTTCGTGCGCGAACGGTGGTTCAGTAGCGGCCGAACGCGAGGGTTCGCACATTAAGGAGCGGAAGAACTATGAGGTTCTTAAATCAGCCGTTCTGAAGGGGCGGAGACTGGCTTCAGCTGAGCGTGAGCCTGTCATCGCACCGTGCGGAGACAGAGAACATCCTGGGAGCGTGGCCGAGCGGCCAGTAGCTTTGCAGGATGCGGCAGCACGGGAATCGCGTGAAGAATCGGATGCAGTTGGTGTCGCGCACACTGCATCGTGTGTTTCTGGAGGTCCCCGAATGTCGAGTCCCGAAAATATGATTGCCATGGGAAGCTCCAGCGAATTGAGAGAGGGAAGTGCAAATCAGGGTACGGCCGCTCATGTAACGCAGCCCCAGGCAGTTGCAGGTAGAACTGCAGTGACTGAAGAGATAGCCTCTCCGGCATTGCATGACCGCGTTAACGTGCCCACGAAGCAGCCCTCTGCTGCTTACCCTGACCAAAGGTGTGTCGTAGAGAATGACACCTCGTGCGCGTACGGTGGGTCAGAAGCGGCCGAACCCGAGGGTTCGCCTGGAAAGAGGCGCAAGCGTCAGTCAGCTTCACCTCAGTGCAGAGTGGCTCCAACGCATGCTGACGACCCAGCAGTGGTCCCTTCCCGAGCGAGGAAGAGAGGGGCCCCTGATACTGTTGTGTGAGGGTGTGCGGCGCATGGCAAGGGCGTTTTCGGACGACGACGGCCGGTGCGTATCGCATTCTAAAGGCCGCTCGCTCTGAATGAGCTATGTGAGGATTGTGCCTAATTTGTCATGGTGACCTGCAGCCAGGGTCAAGAGGCACTGGCCGTGCTGATTGTTGTGTCGTCAACTGAAGGAACGATGGTGCACGGGCCAAATGTGTGTGTGGTGTGTGTTTCATGTGTGAAACATTCCTGAAGGTATGTTTCACAGTGGCGGTGGAGGTGTCGCGCGCTTCGACGCACGAACTGGCGCGGGCCCCGGGACGAGCGGCACAGAAATTGAACGCACGTGTCGCTTGGCGCCTTGAAACTCCGCGCATCCCGAGGAAGGTCACGCCTGCTCGCACCGGATGCGCTAATGGCCACCACATGGGGTTGGACCCCCACGAAGGACTCGCTTTTCCCTCTTCCCTAGCCCCCAGCGTCAGGGTGGAGGGAAGATGAAGACAAGGAGACGACATCGGGAGACGTGGTCCGGGCGCAGGAGAGCTCGGCCCGTCGTCTTCGAGCTCCGCCTGAGCACTGTTTTTTAGTCGCCCGCCGGGCTGTAAATAAATGTACAGTTTTGTATCAGAGGCTGAGTTTGTCGGTTGAGGATACCCGGGGTCAGATCCTCAGCGCTACTGCGGCTTGGAGGAGAAGCCCCGGGGAAAAGAACATCCAAGAAGATAACTGCTGGGCTGCGGTTTAAGCAGCCTGAAAAACCGCCTGAAGTCACCTGCAGGCGCGGAACCTGCAGTTTTAAGGACATTCTTGCTCATATAAAGCTGAAAACAAGGGCTATGTCAACGTCTGATCCCTGCGCCCGCTCCAGATGCTGTACCTGTCAACATATACAGCCCGGCTGCATTTCGCGCCGGATACACCGACAAGCGCTGGGAACCTGCCACGAGCCAATCGAAACAGCCCCACTGTTTCAATGGCGGAACAGCACGGCCGGGGAATGGCAGAACAGCAGGAAAAGCCTCATATAGGCTTACATGTTGTCGGGAGCGTGTCATTCCTTGTCTTTACACTGGTACAAAGTATAATCACATGACAGAGCACGTCGCTGTATTTTGTTCAGTCAACTATCAATCCTTGATATGTTTACTTTTCTACCGACATCGCATTTCATTGACTATTGCAGATCCATAATTTCTGCTGCATAAAAAGCATTGCTCTGCCCATCTTGTATTTCCTCCACATCAACAAAACTACACAATTCTCCCTAATGCGGAGCTTTGTTTTTTTGGCACTATTCCAGTTTCCTTGACCTCCCTCTTGGTTAGAATCAGCATTCTGTATTTGCTTAACAGGAGTTTTACTGAAGCCATGTCTGTTTCGATTTAACAGATAGAAATATAATGAAATTTAAGAAACGTGCAACAAGCTCAACATTCAACAGCAGTGCAATAAGGTGTTCCGCTTAGCGAAAGTTTACTACTCGCGCTACTAGCACAAAAAATAACAAAAGGCGATTACTTAAGGACGAAGACGCACATTTGCTAGTTTCACCACCATAATATACGAATGCGCCGCATGTACAGTCCACTGCGATTCGGAGGTTGTCGCGGGAAAGCTACTCTTTCAAACGAAGCAGGAAGAAGGAAGAACAACAGCTTTATCAAATATTCCATGCAAGTTTCGTTATCATTGGTGTAGATAAAGGGCAACCAAGTCCAAGTCTGTGCTTGATAACAACGAATGTACAGGGCCGTCCACGCTAGGTGCGAACACGGCGCAGCGTGGCCTCGCTCAGCGGAGCGCCAGCGCACAATCCACGGCCGCGCATCGAAGCTAAGCGGCGCAGGCGCACAGGGGCTTGGAGGTGGGGCTTCGTGTCGTCTGCTACCGCGGGAGAGCGCCGTGCCTGCTTTGTTGTGAAGCACGCCTAACTGTAGGCTTGCCTGTAGCGTCTAAGCGCGCTGCGACGGCGTTGCGGGAAAGCGCACTTTCCTTACTACGGCGCGTTGTGTAGTTTCTGCGTACGAGAACCCACAGCTTCCGCTTTTCAGTTCCGCGGTGCAGGTTAAATGCAAGTATTGTTGCAAACATTTCAGGACTGGCGGCTTGGTTTGGTTCAATGAGAGACGCTGTATAGAACGGCATCGTATAATTTCGGCCACTAGGATTTATTTAATGCTCACTGGCATTACGCAGAACATAATTGTCTGTGCATTTCGCCTCCATGGAATTTCGGTCACAGCGGCTGGGTTTCGATCTGCCGAATTTCTTCCAGATGTGTATTGGCTTTTTTCAAACATATGAATATCGCGCATCGTTGAGATGGTTCAAGGAGTCGCGAGGAAGTACGGGTCTTACCATAAAGGAGGATGCGCACAGGTGGCAACAAAGGGAGGGGCCGCTTTCTCCAAATAACTAGCCATGTAGGGAGCGCAACCAATGACGTATGCATTATAATTTAGCACACTAGAGTGGGACCGGTCCAGGATTCGACCGTAGAGTAGACGATTGTGCTGGGGGCGTGACTTCCTGGCTGGGCGACTGCTTGAACCATCTCGACGATGCGCGATATTCATATGTTTGAAAAAAGCCAATACACATCTGGAAGAAATTCGGCAGATCGAAACCCAGCCGCTGTGACCGAAATTCCATGGAGGCGAAATGCACAGACAATTATGTTCTGCGTAATGCCAGTGAGCATTAAATAAATCCTAGTGGCCGAAATTATACGATGCCGTTCTATACAGCGTCTCTCATTGAACCAAACCAAGCCGCCAGTCCTGAAATGTTTGCAACAATACTTGCATTTAACCTGCACCGCGGAACTGAAAAGCGGAAGCTGTGGGTTCTCGTACGCAGAAACTACACAACGCGCCGTAGTAAGGAAAGTGCGCTTTCCCGCAACGCCGTCGCAGCGCGCTTAGACGCTACAGGCAAGCCTACAGTTAGGCGTGCTTCACAGCAAAGCAGGCACGGCGCTCTCCCGCTCTAGCAGACTACACGAAGCCCCGCCTCCAAGCCCCTGTGCGCCTGCGCCGCTTAGCTTCGATGCGCGGCCGCGGATTGTGCGCTGGCGCTCCGCGGAGCAAGGTCACGCTGCGCCGTGTTCGCACCTAGCGTGGACGGCCCTGTACAGCTTGAAACCCAAAGGGTGGCAAGTCAGTCGTGCAGGCCATTGTTGTATCATGGAACAGCCAACAAGGGAGCGAAGAGTGTGAAATCTCGATTTTCATGGTTCCGAAACGAAACCGTGGGCTGGTGGCACGCTTGGCCGCTCGATAACCTTCAAATCGTGCTCGACTGTACTTCATAGCTGACAAGAAAACTTAATAGTCCCTTTTCTAAAACACGAGAATCTTGATAGTAAACATTCAGTGTTGGCCTCCACTTCCGCCTGACGAACTTCGGGGTCCGCGCGCCACTCACGAGCGCGCTCATGATCACACTCACGAGCGCGGGTCCGCCTAACCACCTGCTCTGCGGACGAATGAATCGCCCGTAGTCTGCCCATAGACCAGCGAACAGCAATTTAGCTGATCATCACTATCATCACCATCTAAGCTCCTTAAAGGAGCCATGAAGAGAAAATACAACTTCGTTTAATTTGAAAGAACTAGGATTCAGTATGTCACTCAGCTCCATTAGAGCCGCAAAATATGTTTTTTAACGAAAAAAAAGCAAGAAGTATTTAAAAACTTTCAAATTTTGCGCCACAGTGACGTGTTATGAGCAAGAATGACGTCATACGGGCCCACAATAAAACATAATTTTCAGTGCCTTAACTGCACGTTAACGTTCAAGTGATGCGGTCAAATGAAACTAGAGGCCGGATTACAGACGTCCAGTCATGTGCCGTCGCGACAGGTCAGTTAGACGGCCGCCAATCGCACAAACAAGGTTCCGTGACGTCATAAATAAGTTGCGGGAAATTGGCTAGGGGGTCGCGACTGCTTCAAACGTTTTCCTTAATATCTCCGTTATTTTTTCGAAGATTGCGATGATATTGGGATCATTGTTATCAGGACTAAGCAGTCTTTCTAATAAACCCAACTTGTATTTTGTCTTCATGGCTCTCCTTTAAGGTGGGCTTTACAGGTAGTGTTGAGCATACACAAATCGCATGTTAAAGTCAGTTATTTCAAGCTTCGTTTGCAAAACAACGCGCAAGATGCCTTGCCTACATATTTCCCCGTCCCATTTTTTGGTCGACCACACCCCCCCCCCCCTCCCCCCCAAAAAAATTCCTGGCTTGTACGAGGGAACTTGTACATTCAAGTGATCGAACATTATTGAAGTATGGTAGCCCACTGTGCTACCAAAACTGTGTTTGAAAACTTACGTTCTGGCGGCCAAACACTGTTGACAATGCTTGTGGCTCTTGTCCGGTTGAATGGAGGGACGTGATGTGCTCAGACCGTCCAGAGGTCTAAAACAGGATGACACATGATTACCACACAGGCAAGAATGGAAATTATTGGGTGCACGAATGTTACAACTCGGGCAACACAATATTCAGCCAAAATCAATGCCCGCGTACAGCGGCACCGTACACATGGTGAGGTGGCTCGCCGCAAACGCAACGAAGCTTGCGAGGCGCGCACATTCGCTCGCAAACGATTCTCCCTCGCCATTCCCAACACGGCACAAATGACAGCGGTGATTAACGAAGCCGTAAACGCTGCGCAGCACAGTTTAGAGGAGTAGCCGCCCGTGTTCTGATAAACTACGCGTAAGACGTGGTTTGCAGTGGTGAACTCTGAAGCTGTTCAATGTAGTGCTGCGGAATGGGAAACGTTACTGAGTTACTGAGCGCCACTGCGTTACTGAGCGCCAGTGCGTTCAGCGCTCAATGCAAGCACCACAATGTTCTTTCGCACATCGCCTTTCTAAAGACGAGCCCTCAAGGTTCAACCTAGCTAGTTCAGTTAAACAATTCACACACGCGGGCTCCTGTTAACGAATCCTTAAAGCGGCGCTGACAGCTACAAACGGCATCCAGTGAAAAGAAAGGCGGCAAATGTGTCGAGACAGCTTACCTGCAGGAAACGAAGCAGAAGAGCGAGCGACGTTCAGGGGCAAGCGCCGAACGAATTTAGCCGTCTTCAGGTGGCAAAGTTGTTCTCAAATACTTCATCGCGAAGTCGAACACGACAGACATAACCGAAGACGACGAGGTGTCCAATTAATCATAATAACTGCGCTTGTGTAACTGCACACCACAGTAAACAATCCATGAAAGACGGGTCACGGCATGGAGGGTCACGGGGTATCTGTTCCGGAATCCGGCCACGCCGCCGCGCGCCGTACTCAGGGTTTCGGCCGTTGACAGGGAGTTGCGTAAAGAAATTAAAACGACAACAATAAATAATTGCCTCTTTTACTGACTACAACAGTAAATTATTATTTTTTGTGTGCAATATAATAAAGAAGCTTAGATTTTTAAAGTTTACAAACACAAAACGCGGACTGAGTTTTTTGGCGCTCCATTTGAACGTTAAAAAAAGCAGCAGATAGTAAGATAACACTGCGCAATGAAATTTGGCAGTGTTCTAGTGTAAGTAATCGTATTATTATTTGGCGTCTGTTTATTTAGCGCCCGACTTCATGCCCCCTCCATTCCCAACTTTTGTTTTCTTTTGATATCTGCCTTGTTCTCCAACGTTGTTTCTGTAGGAGAAACTAGGTGGTCTGTTTATTGCATTTGTACACAATATTTACGGTCGCTAACAATAAGAATGGAATAAAATTGTGATTGCTAGTACTTTATAACTCCACTGAGTGACGAGAATGACTGTTGTCAGAGGGGGCTATGATTGTGCTGGTGGGGCAGGAGAGGAACAGGGAACGACGGAATGATGATACAGATGTCACAGTTCAAGGTTGTGCTGTGCTCGGTGCAAGGTTGTAGAAAACAAAAAGTGGGAGGGGGAGTGTTATTCTGTCGATGTCGTAATAAGCAAGGGCTGATATTTTTTCCTGTTTCAACGTCGGTGCTGCCGCTGCTTTTTATTGAATTTGGCAGCTTTTTTTTTTTTTTGCTTTTGAACATTTTTGACGAGGTTGGGTGGATGGCACAATGGGATGTCTTTTTGAAATTATATTGCATGCATGACCTCAATCAATGATGAGCTGAACACCTTTTCCCCACCCTTTCAACACCCTTCCAAAAAAAAGGGTGGTGAGGTTGGTCAACACCCTTTTTTTCACGCAAAAAGGGTGGAAAGCTACAAAAAAGGGTGTTGAGATTCAAGAAAAAGGGCGTAAGGGCCTCCCAACACCCTTTTTTCAATTATTTTACACCCTTTTTGGCCAAAAGGGCGTAAAAAAGTTTAGTGTGTAGGCACTGTGAAAGTCGCCAACGCCAGCCCACGTAATACTTGGAGCCGGGTATGGCGCAATGTGACCGCAGCAGCAGTGGAGATGGAACTAATACCATCTGTGGCACAGGCAAGTTTCAGTTACCCATTTTAGTTTGGAAAGAAGGTAGAAGAATTTTCCGCCACTACTCCAAGGTGGGAGTGTACAGAAAGAGCTCAGAAGAAAAAAATTGCCAAAAATCTTGTGTGCTATTAAGTGCGCAACTCACAAGCTGCTAGTCTGGCTCATTTATTAGCAACATTTCATTAAAATAATGCGTAAATTAGTGGTAAACCCTCACGCGCCATGCCTACAAAGCGTAGTCAAGGCAGAGGAGCCGCCGCGCCAAGCCCGCCGTGATCGGTGCGCACACTCCAGAGAGGGGGAAAGGCGGTCCGCGCGCCGCGGCCGCTGAGTCCGAGAGTAAGTTTCCCCCTCGCCCGATGGAACGGTCTATATAGCTGAGCCTTCTGTTCGAATCGCAATGCATTCGCTGGCTGAGAATTCATTTTAGGTGTGCAGTTGTATACAGTCCTGAGCTAATTTTGGGAATCCCAAGGCCCAGAATATGAACGTGGGGCACGTTGGGGAACTGGCTTGCACTGTATGGTGAGTTCTGGCTGGCGGGTGCTTTTATTTCTCGGCGTAGCTTTCCTGCCTATTAATATGCCATAATCATAATCATCATCATCATCATCATCATCACCATCACCACGACCTATCTACGCCCACTGCAGGGCAAAGGCCTCTCCCGTTAATCTCCAATTATCCCGGCCCTGTGCTGATTGCGACCAAGGAGTCCCCGCAATCTTCTTGATCTCATCTTCCCACCTAACTTTCTGCCGCCCCCTGCAACGCTTGCCTTCTCTAGGGATCCACTCTGTTACCCTCAATGACCAACGGTTATCTTGCCTTCGCATTACATTCCCTGCCCACGTCCATTTCTTCTTAATTTCTACTAATATGTCTTTAACACACGTTTGTTCCCTTACCCACTCGGGTCTCTTCTTGCCCCTTAATGTTACACCTACCATATTCCGTTCCATTGCTCGCTGAGTCGTACTCAATTCAAGTTGAACCCTCTTAGTGAGCCTCCACGTTTCGGCCACGTAGGTGAGTACCGGTGAGATGCAGCTGTCAAACACTTTCTTTTTCAGGGACAATGGTGGACTGCCATTGATTATCTGAAAATGCCTGCCGAATGCACTCCACCCCATTCTTACCCTTCTAATTCTCTCTGCCTCAGTTAGGACCCGGGGTCACAACTTGTCCTAAGTTGATAAATTCGCTTACCACTTCCACTGCCTCGCCAACTATTTCAAACCACTGTGATCTCCCAAAGTTATTGATCATAGTGTAGTTTTCTGCATATTAATTTTCAGGCCCACGGTTCTGCTCTTAATATGTAAGCTGTTATTATTTAATATGTAATAATTAGTACGGAAGCAGTGCTCATTTCCCTGGGTCGCCATGTAGGACTCGGGAGTGAAAGTACTCTTGTATTTTCTCGACAGCTAATTGCGAAGTGTCTTGCTGTTCCCCCATCGGTCCCGTAGGGGTATAAAGGGTGAAGTCGTCCGCATAAAGCGCACGCCATAAGTTCGAAATGTATTGTAGCATCCGATGAAGGTTTTTTGTTGCAATATAGAATATTCCCAGGCAGCACAGCAAGTCCGATTCTTGACCGGCCACCCTACGCCTGTACTCCGGAATGCTCGGCCATCGGCAACAAACTGGCCAGCGTTGAACATAAGATAAACGGTTTGAATACGGCCACCATCCTCTGCGCACGGTTTCGGCAGCCAATGTTCTTAAGTTGGTCAGCTTTCGCTCGGTAACCATCCACACGGTTTCCGCTAGGCGAAAGTTACTCAGAAGTTATCTGGCGGATCAACCACCGGCGATGAACGGCACTTGCTCCAGCAACGTTCAATCAAAAGACAGGCGGCAGGTTTCCCGCCGCCGAGTACTCAATTGTTGTTTGAAAGCGGGTTTACAAAAGATGATCAGCTTGTGCACGGCCACCAGGTGACCGCTTTGTTTCCGCTTGCAGGGGAACACATGATGAATGGCTGTTGTCCAGTTCTAGAGTACTCGTGTTTCGTAGGCAGCCGTTGTTCAAAAGTTGTTTTGGAAACGTACGTTATCCGGTGCGCTTATGAATCTGCACGCTCCTGATCTTCGAAAGGTGAACGGCTGACGTCTGTCGCAGGTCTAGCACCGCCCGTGCCCAATCACCGGAATTCCGAAGGTCATGTGTCGACACGCGCCCAGTCACCGAACAGTGTGCTGTATATACATGGGCGCTCGTGGACAAATGAACGAGGACGCAAAAATATTAACCGAATACGCTAAATCAAAGATAATGGATAGTGAAGACAAAATAATGGCTTGCGAGTGGTATATTGGGAAACACACATTATCAGTCTTGTGTTGTGACATGTGTTCGCGCTTTGTGGATGTCTTGCTTGCCACTTTGGAAATACGTGAGGCTAAGGATAAGCTGAAATGCTGCTGCAAACGATCGACGAACGGCGGCGTTTTCCAGTACCGGGACAAAGAAAGTTCGGTAAGTTCATTTTTGCTGGCCATTTTCCTGCTCGACTAAGGTTCGGTGCAGAAACGTGTTACGGCTCGATTTCTCGCTTCCGCTTCAGTCTCATGGTGTGGTTCACTAAGCTAAATTTAATTTACTGATGCTGCCGACGCTCGATATGTCTAGCGTTGCTAATGGACAGGTGGTAGGCGCAGCGGAGGGGGCTAGGAAGTCTGAAACATTTGCCGGTGCTCTTGATGACATCGTGAGTAATGGAGGTGTTCTGTACCATGTGCAGATTTTTATCGCATGAGCTCTGTTTGTACAGGGTGGTCAAAGTTAAGTGGACATGTTTTTTTAAATATAGGCGCTCAGATTTACGCGAAGACCACCTATACAGTGAGGTTATGCTCCCAGGGGGCCACATAATTAGGAGGCAATAATTGATGTAGGTGGTTTAATTAACTAAAGTTGAATAATTACCTTTTTAGTGGCTGCAGTAACCAGGCATGTTTGTATTGGAAAGTGATACGCAATCGTGTTTCTACGCAGCTTCAATTGGCAGAATTCTTCTGGCGCATCCGTAGTCCGAGATATGGAACGGCGAAGTTTAACGGACGTTAGCATGATTACGCGTGCTAGAAGTCAAGACCGGCGCTCAGCTCATCCCTTTTGTTCTGTGTTTCGATAGCGGTTCCGAGTACTGCAGATTGCAATACCGCCAGCCAAGAATGAATGGGTGCCAGTTATCACTTTTTCCTGGGCCTCCACCCCTCTGTCGAACTAAACACCGTACACAGCAGGCAGAGGGAGGAACTTTGCGCCTGTGCAGACGTCTTGCATGCGTAATCATGCGAATGGCAATTAAACTTCGCCGTTTGATATCTCGGACTACGGATGCACCAGAAGAATTCTGCCAATTGAAACTGCCTAGAAACATGATTGTGTCTAACTTCCCAATATGTCTGGTTACTGTAGCCACTAGAAGTAATTAGGGAATTTTAGTTAATTAAGCCTCCGAAATCAATAATTACCCCCTATTTGTGTGTCCCCCTGGGCGCATAACCTCACTGTAGAGGTCGCCTTCCCCTAAATCTAAGCGCCTATTTTATAAAAAAAACCTGTTGGCTGGGCGGTTTCACCGCACTATCGTGTGACTTCGATAGCTAGGCCACTTTGAACAAGGATTCCACGAGAGAACGAACATGCGTGTACACGACCATTTTTTGTTCATTCTTGTTTTTTTATTATATATGCGCGCAATATGGAAACCCCCGAAAATCAAGTTTGTTTTCTCCTGAGGTGCGTAGTTCGGGAGAAAAAAATGTTTGAATGTGCCCGGAGCGCAGCGGTGGTTTCGGCAACTGCAGATTTTTCCAAGTTTGCGTCTCTGTGTACGTCAAGGAGTACAAGGGGTGTGTATAAAATGTTTTGGGCCATAAACTAGACCAGAATGCTAATCCGTGTAACGCAAAATCAGCGTCCTGCAGCGAACAAAAAATTAAAAAAAAATCGTGAAATCGGCCCAGACGATAATTTGTTAGTGTTTTTGACGCCCCCTATCTACATTTGTTCTTTTCTTAAAAACTTGTAAGTCGGGCATTTTATTGGCAATACGTATCTAAACGCATAAACAAAAGATGGTGCTTGTAGAAAATTTAGAAGTACTAAAAAAAATTGAATAACTTCGGCTCTTTTTCAGAAATTGCGCAAATTCAAAACTCAATATAAAAAAAAACCCATACTCGATTTTCTTCAAAATTGCGAAAATAAGACTCCTTTACTTTGCCAACAAAACTGTGGAAAAACATGTTGCATCATTTTGTTGAGAACAAAGTTATAAGGGGCCAAACTTGGGGCTCGCGCGACGCGTCTTGGCGCGCCGCGGTAAGTTCTGGCCGCTGTTGCCGGACGTTGCGCGGGTGTACACGGGCGGTAATTCATATTCCACTGCCACATGCCGGCACGGTCAATCTCTTTCCAGTATTCCCAAACGAAAAAAAACTATTCTGGAGATTCTTCTGTTTGTTTTTTGTTTTTATTTCCCCGCCTGTTTCCCTAATGTGTTCTTTAACGAACTAACTTTCTGGCCGATACCAGCTCGAAAGCGCTCCTTTGCGAACGCCACTCTTCTTATAGGGAAAGGAAAGAAGGATTCGAAACAACAGGAAAAGTTTTTCCGGTGGTTATATCGGGTAGAAGTGGTAGGAGTGGTCGAAATTTTCTATTATTATGGCGCTTCGGTCACAGCACGAGTAAATTACTGAAGGGATTTCAGTTTTTTCACAAGAATATTTATTCAAGCAAAAAGACACAAGTTTGGAAATTGGCTGTCAGACTATCGTGATTAATTATTTACAGTCAGGAACACAGCAAAAGGCATACGGGTGGAAATACAACTCAAGTAAAATATTTATAATATCTGCACCACAGCTTCCTCGGGCGCTCATACAGTCAAGCACAGCCACTTCGCAGACGTGTAGTTTGCTCTGGAACGTTCGTACAGCTGATATTTCTTCTTGAAATGGCTGGCTGCACCGTCACTAACGTAAACAACGTAGCTGTACACAGGGGCACTTTCTTCCAGGCATTAGTGCACCTTGTGGAGCGAGCGCATAGCATGCACGTGCGGTATCGTGTTGCATGTGTTCGCTAACTACTGCGAAGCTCTGAACTGATTTTCTTGTAGTTACAACGCACGTAAACAGTGAAACCTGTGTTTTGTGCCAGTGGTACGACTGCACTTCATTTGGCAGAATAACTGTCCAATTTTCAGAGAAGTCGAAGTGCAGTACAATGCTTGATCGCCGTTCGCATCTTTTCGCTTCGTTTATGGCAATGGCCTGGGTCCGCCTAATAGAGTCATGGGAAATCCACTTGGTGACCCATTTGCCTAGCTCCTTCACGAATGCAGCTGGCGGTAGACTCTTTTTTATCAGAAAACCAATTTCCCATACAGCGTATGTGACGTCTTCTTCGTACGAAACGCCCAAAGCGGACATGGTAAGGTTGTCGGCCATTGGGAATTGCCGGCACGCGCCCAAGAAACACTGCGTCGATGGTGAGGTGCAAAGACAAAAAGCTCCTTTAAGTTGCTCATTCTTCGGTCAACCCCTGTAACATTTTGCAGGGCCAAAGCAGACAGGTCGGCATTCGCACAATAAACGCAGACGCACACTTCATGCTGGGGTGAGTGCAAGACTTGGGCGGGAATGAACTGTGGGTGGGGTGAACGGGTCACACTTTTTTTTCAGAACAACATCCGCTAGGCTTCCCCTGCCACATCTATCAGGATAAGAGTGTGCGGGTAGTCGAGCAAGCAAACACGCGCACAAATGCACGTGCAAACACTTAGGCACAAACGAAAGCATCCACCCATGAAAAAAAAAGAAAAAAAAAACCTTTTAAGGGGAGGAGTCAAAAGCAAACAAAAATATGGCAAGAGTAAAGCAAAGGGAAGCATCCGTTGAGAGCCATCAACCAGTGAGTTGAAGGACAGAAAGGACGGGGCAGTAGCCTCCCCTTACTGCAATTTTCGTACGCAAGCGTATCAAAATCGCTATTAATACTGTAATGTACGCTTCGCTTTGTGATATGTGACTAAACAATAGATATACGCAATAATATGACAACAGACCGGAATTTAATAATACGTCAAGAAGCCAGGTACCCGACCGCACCTGATTCTCATTCCAGTAAAATAGGTTCGCGTGCACGTGGCGTCTCCGAAAAGCCTCCTACGGCCTCGTAAGCCGTGATGCAGGTGTTTGTTTCCTGGTTAGTTATTTTTAAGGTCGTTCTCTCATGTTTGCCTCAAAGAAAGCGGTGTGATACCCTGTACTGACGCCAGCGCACCCATGCACCACCAGCGGAAATTGCGCCCGTCGTGGTGGGGAACTGATTAGGGTCTGAAGGTCAATCCATTCCCTCCCTTGTAGCTGCCCGAGCGCCATCTGTTTCGGTTGCCTGCGCATCCGAGGAACCTTGTTTTTTTTTTGTGTTGCATCCCGCAAAACACTGGCGCCGCAAAGGAGCGCTTTCGAGCTGGTATCGGCCAGAAAGTAGTTCGTAAAGAACACATTAGGGAAACAGGCGGGAAAAAAAAAACAAAAAAAAAACAGAAGGAATCTCCTAGAATAGTTTTTTTCGTTTTGGGAATACTGGAAAGAGATTGACCGTGCCGGCATGTGGCAGTGGAATATGAATTACCGCCCGTGTACACCCGCGCAACGTCCGGCAACAGCGGCCAGAACTTACCGCGGCGCGCCAAGACGCGTCGCGCGAGCCCCAAGTTTGGCCCCTTATAACTTTGTTCTCAACAAAATGATTTGCAACATGTTTTTCCACAGTTTTTGTTGGCCAAGTAAAGGAGTCTTATTTTCGCAATTTTGAAGCAAATCGAGTCTGGGGTTTTTTTTTATATTCGAGTTTTGAATTTGCGCAATTTCTGAAACACGAGCCGAAGTTATTCAATTTTTTTTAGTACTTCTAAATTTTCTACAAACACCATCTTTTGTTTATGCGTTTAGATACGTATTGCCATAAAATGGCCCGACTTACAAGTTTTTAAGAAAAGAAGAAATGTAGATAGGGGGCGTCAAAAACACTAACAAATTATCGTCTGGGCCGATTTCACGATTTTTTTTTTAATTTTTTGTTCGCTGCAGGACGCTGATTTTGCGTTACACGGATTAGCATTCTGGTCTAGTTTATGGCCCAAAACATTTTATACACACCCCTTGTACTCCTTAACGTACACAGAGACGCAAACTTGGAAAAATCTGCAGTTGCCGAAATCAGCGCGGCGCTCCGGGCACATTCAAACATTTTTTTCTCCCGAACTACGCACCTCAGGAGAAAACAAACTTGATTTTCGGGGGTTTCCATATTGCGCGCATATATAATAAAAAACAAGAATGAACAAAAATGGTCGTGTACACGCATGTTCGTTCTCTCGTGGAATCGCCCAATATGCGACTGCTCAACTTTTCGGAGCTAAAACTTCCCTTGAGAAAAAAAGATGGAAACACGGTGAAAATCTGAGCTTCGCAATAAAAGCGTTTTCCCATTTTCATTTTTATCTGATTTCTGGCTGAAAACCATTCCTTGTGCTTTCTCGGGTTCTGTTTCGTTGGAAACTATTTCTTTTCTTTAACCAATTTGTAGTTCAGGAGCACCTCGGCTTAACGCGCGAAAGTTGTGCGCTCTCACCTTGAGTGGGTGCGGCTCACGGTGTTGTTCTCTTTGGGGGCCTTCGCTATATCACAGGCCGTGGAGTTTTTTTTTCTTTTCTGCGCAACGTGAAGGGGTCTATTTCCCGTCTGGTGCTACAAAAAAGCAGGCATCGCTGCCTAGTCGCAAGCGCGTGCTCAGTCTGGTAGGGAGTTTTCACAGTAATGAACGTTTGTTGTCGAGTGATCTCGTTGAACGGGGACTATTTAGTCGGTCACTCAAACTCCTTGCACACTAAAAACACAACAGAACCCCCAAAACTCTACGTACAGGTTCACTCTTAGAAGAGGTTGGTACACAGCGCCGGCGAACAGGAAATGCAAGAAATAAGCCACGAAGTTGGCCAGCGACAGCAATAGGACAGCCATGGCCGTATTGACGTTGTTTTAGGCCATGCCAGGGGTGCATAATGAGCAAAATTGAAGAGGGTGCGGTTGGTTTTTGAGCGTCATTTCACAGTGATTTGCGCGCCTCCCGCTTGGGCGTTCACGTGTAATATTTGGCTCAGGTATTCCTGGCAGTGGTAATCTAAACGTCGTGCAGGTTTACTTCCACTGCTCCAAGAGTGTTTGTAGGGTCCCTTTAAAGCAAGATACGTTGCACATTAGCTGTGTAAATATCTGTAGGTGCCTCGAACTGCCTTTCTTAGTTTGGTAACAGTGTGAGCTGTGCGGAGTTGTGAGTTGTCCTTTTTTTTCGTTTTGTTTTGTGCTGCAGGTGCTCCTGAGCATGGCAGCTGTGGTTTCCGTTGGAACTCTGTCCATGACCACAGTAGCGGTTGCATCAAATGTAAGCAGCATCACTCTAGGAGAGCATTGAGAAAATGAATCTGCCACCCCATTTTGTGATCAACAGTCTTTGTCAGTTGCTGAATTTAATTGTTTTCTTAAAAACACGATGATTGTTATTACGAGGATATAACATTCTGCACTTGGCTGTAGAAGATAGAAACGGCTCGACTATACCCAGTTCTAGGGCTGGATGAAGCATGGCAGCACCACAATTAATATGCGTCCTGCAAGTGGAACGGCCGGACGAGTATGTTGCATGGATAAAGTTCAACCATGGCTGAGCGGCTCTGGTTCAACCAGCTGGCCCCCAAGCAAGGATGAATAGCAGTCGCCTGTAAAAGTTGAACGGCCGTGGGTTGTTAAAGGTTGAACAGCCGCCGCCAATAAAAGAACGGCAAGACGACGGCAAAGTCTGGCGGCCGAAGGGTGGTTGTAGGCGCCTTGGCGATGCTTTGGTCAAAGGTGAGCAGCTGTTTCAAGTCTTACACCAGTGACTTTCAGCACACGGCCAAGGCACACTTTTGAGTACGGGCTTTACATTCTGATGGAGCAACGGCCGAGCAGAATTACCCGGCCGAGAGATGGACACCTTATGCTTAGCCGTACATGCTTGTGCTGCTGGGGGTTAGCGGTGGAAATCACCGACCCTGGTGGAGTACCTCCTGTAGCGTCTTGAATGGGGGTGAGCGAACGTAGCCAATTGTGATGGTTGGCGTGCGTCCGGTAACGAAGACCGCAACGTAGTTATGCAGTCTTTTTACGCAGTGAATTTAAGCTAGTCCATGAACGATGGCTTCGGGACTGACATTATCAATGGAGCCTTTGATATCCAGGACCGTAATGTGTATCTTGCGTGAACTGGAAAGCCCACCCATTTCTTTTTAAAGCTAAGCTTTCTAGCTCTACCAGCCAACGGTTCTTTCGTGGCGTGCGGTACAATAAACTCCAAACGCGGCGGAGCAACACCACCTAGAATATAAAGCCGAAATTCTCTTTTGCGCGACGCGGCCTGCGTCATCGGACTGAGGCGGGCGGGAGCTGATTGAAAAAGTCGGCTTCCTTGGCAAGCACAGGGTCTTCTTCCCTGCAAAGCCCAAATACTTTTCTGCTGGCGTCGCCTGCAAGCTTTTCCGGGGGCCCTGCCACCCCTTCCACTGTCCCCCCGTCCCAGCACAGGTAGGGTACTTGCAGGAGCAGAAAGACGGCCATTGTCGCGAGACACGCTAATTGCCTCCCGATGGGGCCCACAAAAGCCCAACGAGAAGGGGACAAAAAGAAAAGGCGCGCCCACTCAGCATAACTTCCCGGCTTATCCTTTGTAGTGGCTGGGCGGGCAGGGTTCACTAACCACAACTTTCCAGAATTTTCATAGCCACCCCTCACAACAAGTTTTCTTAAGGGTAAAGCGGTTTCAAGTAGTGCCACACAGCATGCTGTGTTTGTGGTCAGTTCGCGCAGTGACAACAAATATCGATGTATATTTTGCGGTAGAATGAGAATAGATTGTTCGGTAAATTGTGGACAAAGATAACGTAAAATTGTGTTTATAAGTTACAGCGTCTATTTGCAAGCAAGTTCGACAGAGGTTGAATGATACCTACCCCGCACTATTTTCTACAGCGCCTGTAAACTGAAACTGCTGTGTTCTCAGTCAGCTCTTTTTTTCTCACTGCACCCACGTGCATGGTACTGCACGCATGATCCTGACCACTCTTCTTTACGTGCCTGTCATTTGTCATTCTGCCGGGATGGTGCGCGCTAAATTTGTGATGCCGAGCAAGTGTGCAATTCCGTGGTGTCGCGGAAATTACACAGCAGAGTGTAAAGTGCTGGTGTTTCGGTTTCCTCAAGAGGACGAGTTGCGACGAAAATGGATACGTGCGATACGCCGAGAAGAATTTTAACCTACACTGAACGCCAGGGTGAGCTCCTGCTGAAGCATGTGCTGTGGTACAGTACAAATATTCTGCTCAAGAACTTCTGTTGCCGACTGAATCACAAGATCGCGGACGCTAGTGCACAAACAAAAGAAAGAAAGCTTCAAACGCTGAGCAAGTGAATCATGTGTTCACAGCAGCACTGGTGTTCTTTTAGTGCAATAAATCCGTTTAAAGTCATCACAAATGCACTTGTAGTGTTCGATCTGCATGCTTTTAAAAGACAGCTGGCATCATTAGGATGTTTCGCTGCAAAAAAAAAAAAGGTTGCTTGCCGTTAAGTCACAAAGACAGTCCTAATAACACATGTTTCACTAATCTAGGTGTATTAATTCCCCAATAAATACTTTACGCGCGGTAGCAAAAATAAATGGCTCAGGATTGACGTGAACTGCTTCATAAAAAAATTCGAGTAATGTTGTGGTGATACTTTTATCTGAATGTGGAGCAACATGCCCTCAAATTTAGGATAAGCGCAATATTTTAACATGGTCGCATCGTTTCCTGCAAAATATATAAATAGGCCTGACCCCTTCGAGTTTCAGCGTAGGGTGTGAAGGACGGCTTCTAATGGATTTCAAAAAAAAAATTAAAAGTCGTTATTGAGGTGACAATTTTTCTTACCAACTCCCTCTTTTTACAGGCATCGGCTGCAGACACCTCCGTGCACAATAAAACATTTTTCATTATCCTTATAATAGCGTCCACGAATGATCAGCCAGTTAGTCATATAATAATCCCATTTTTTGGTCTTGCTTTGCATTACGCTCTCACAGCGCTTTTTGGCACATGGCAGTGAACTTGAATATGGTGTGCATGTTACAACAACATATTCTTAATGATGCTGTTCGTACGTGACAAAAACAACATATTTAAAAACAGAACAGGTAAAATTCAAATTTAGCTTTACGTTTGAAGTTTGTTTATTTGAGCAACAGAAATGCAGGGAACAGGGACCAAAAGCTTGTCATGCGACAGCTTGACGAGGTCCCAGTACCCATGGCATACAGCAATGGCAGAAATTTTGTGTACACATGGAGAACAACTCAACTAACATACAGAATTTTTTCCCTGAGTAACACAAACCTGATTGAGTCTTTTAGCACGTTGAGTCTTTTAGAATGTATTGCATTGTATTGCCCAAAAACTATCCAAAACGAGCTCGTGTAGTTCGTGTGTTAATGTTTTGTACTTATAACTTCACTTCAAAACTATCTAACTTGTCCTCGTTTGCGATTGTAGCTGAAAAACGTTGGAGTTAGTTGCAAGTGCAGCATATTTAAATCTAATCAATGAGGAGTCTCCTATTGTCTGACGGATTTATAGTTAGTGCGGTTAATGGTTAGACAAGAAAGTATTCGCGAGCAACGGTGCAAACGATTTTTGTGGCCACCGATATGTTTACTCAAACTACACAGCTTGGCGTTACATGGTCGGCAAACTATGGGGTCATGTGCAAGCACGGGAACAGAAACAGAATGACTACGACCCCCCCACAATTTTTGCAGTGACAACGGCACTAAACCTGTTCAGAGCCCCCCTTCCGTGTGTCTGCGGCCCTGCCATGTGACGTCCACGGCGGCACTCCGCAGGCCTTGAAAGTCTAGGTGGTGTTGGGCGGAGGCGGCGGCGGCGGAGGAGGGCGGGAGGAGGGTTTCACTCACTGAATACTCTGTAGATTACGCGGCTACTTTACCCAGCGTTCCCCGTGCGCCGGAGCTGCTCACCTGGGCGGTCGCATCAGCGGGACCATTCCGTCGGCTTTGTCGTCGGTTTTAGCGTGGTTGTTTTGGGCCTGTTTTGGCGCAGCTTCGCGTTCGTTGCGCACTTCCTTAGGACGGTTTGATTAACTTGTTCGACACCACCTCCTGAGCAACCCGGACCCGACGGAAGTATATGGTCGCACGGCAACGATACGTTAAGGATTGTTTTCCGATGCGGGAAAACAAAGTATAGACCCGCCGCGGTGGCTCAGTGGCTAAGGCGTTGCGCTACTGAGCACAAGGTCGCGGGTTCGATTCCCGGCCGCGGCGGCCCGCTTTTCTGATGGAGGCGAAAAGCAAAAACGCCCGTGTGTACGAGATTTCGGCGCACGATAAAGATCCCAGGTTGGTCAAAATTAATCCGGAGCCCTCCACTACGGCGCGCCTCATCGCCTGCGTTGCGTCGGCGCGTTAAACCCCACAATCAATCATCAATCAAGTATAGAGACCACATACAGACATCTGGCAGCTAGAGAAACGGTACCTTTTGCGCACGACTTGCCACGAATGGATCTCCGTTTTCTATCACCAATTCGGTTGCTGTTTTTAACAGGTATTACAAAAGGTGGAAGGAGCGACTGGTTCTGATAAATAGTGATTATAAATGTCTCCTCAGCTTTCTCGCAATTCTCAAGCTTACTAAACTACTAGTTTAAATCGGTATCAATGGGAATAACTAAGCTCACACTGCCGAATCGTTTGGGTGTCTCCGCTTTGTCCGCGCAGCGGCGGCGTCTGCCGCTCTAGCCCGGCCGTGGCCGACGCTTGCTGCAGTGTTCGGGACGCCGGCCCCCGCGAATTCTAGTTAAACGGCTGGCAGAATGTTCTGGTTTCACTCTTTGTAGAGCCCACGTGTGTGAATTCAAGTGACGTCACATGGGCAATTGTTGTGGGTGTCGTTTAAAGCTTTGCTTCCAACCACCTTCACAGTGTGGATTAGAGCCAATCTTTTTAGTTGCAGCAGGATATGTTGCATTGATGAGGGTAGAATCCATACATGGTTGTCGGGAAATGTCCGTTATCTTCGTTGAACGGGTAAAGGTGATTTTGCACCATGTGCTTAGCGGAGCAAATTTTGTTTCGAAGTTTCTTATTATTATTCAACAAACCTTGGGGACACTTATTCAAGGCTCAGAAACACGTACTTCTAATTATGTACTGAAATTTTCAAATTTTCTCTTAAAAGCACCTAAAAGACTCAAAATTCCATTATTTACTTTTTGGGGTATATTCGTTGATTCATTTATTATGCATTGCAGTTCGTTTAATTCAGTGTCATTCTTAGTAAAATATGTTTGGTTTTTGCGCCAGATTGTTGGCAGAAGACTGTTTGTCAGGGGCGTGCGACGATTGAGATAACTTCTCGTGCGTAGTCTTCTCACCCATCGCAGGGTTCGCTTACCTTTCCTTCAATGCCATAGTCCGCTTGGAGCTCAAAGTCCCATAGTCCCATTGGAGCTCGAAGATTACCTTCCGGGAATCTTGGAGCTCCAATGATCACACATGTGCGCTCTGGGTGTGCTGATTTCCCCTCCATGAATGGCAACGGCAGCGGCTGCAAATACACTACAGGCAGCGGCGGACGACGCCTTCAAAGGGATGCGTGCGAAGAACTCAAAATCGAAGGTCGGAACTATCCCGTCGGGCAGCCGGCAGGTCGCACTGGTGCGTCGAAATATGCAGCCATCGAAGGAAGAGACTCAAAGTGCGCTTCGGCTTGGGGGCGGACAGGACAGATGGCTCGACGAACGGTCTGCGCCTTGGCTCTTGCGATTGCGGTTGCGTGGCGTAAGTCCCACTGTTCACAAGTTGTTCCAGCGTACACCTGAAATTTGTATTTGCACGAAAATTGGTAGTAGTTCCAAACATTTTAGTTCTTTGAATCAATCAATCAATCAATCAATCAATCAATCAATCAATCAATCAATCAATCAATCAATCAATCAATCAATCAATCAATCAATCTTTATTTGAGAGAGAGAGAGAGAGAGAGAGAGAGAGAGAGAGAGAGAGAGAGAGAGAGAGAGAGAGAGAGAGAGAGAGAGAGAGAGAGAGAGAGAGAGAGAGAGAGAGAGAGAGAGAACGCTCTTTAATGTGAACTGTGAGGTTAGCCCTGCTAGAGACAAGGATTGCTACACCGGATGTGGGTTGGCTACGTTGATGAGTGGTGAATAATAGACATTAGGGGTAGAGTAGGAAGAAGACAAACAATTGAGAAACCCGAAATAAAGATAGAAAAACAACATGAGAACGCTGCCAGCAGAGTGCGGACATACAAATACAATTGAAAGGAAAATCGTTAATGGAAACGCTGAAACAAAATGAAAAGTAACCGACGCGAAAAAAAAAAGTAACAACACCAACCAAAGAAAAATAGATAGATGAATGCCACAATGACACCAACACAAGAAAAATAAACAGATGAGCGCCGCCGAGCGAAAGAGTAGATATCGTGGCAGACTTGCTCTGTCTTTGATCTAGAGGAATTTGTCTAGTTCACTCTCTCGTAGGAACTGGAGCAGAGCTTTTGTATCTAAGGTACTGTTAGCACTATTGGCCCAGGGCCCAAGAAAAGGACGAAGTACCAGACTGCCTCCATGGCGTACACGAGAGAGGGAGCTCGCTGCAGTTTTTTGTGCAGCAGCGAATCGAGGGCAGATGCACAGCAAGTGATCTACAGACTCACACACAGCGCAAGACCGGCACAGGGGGAATCGTACCAACCTATCTTGAACTTAAAACTCCGAGTAAATGCTGCATTCAGGCGCAGTCGGTGCAACACTCCTTCACACCGCTTGTTGATGCCGCGTGAAAAGCGGAAGTTACAGTGCGGGTCAATTACCTGCAGAGGTGGATACCTGCGGTGAAGGTCCTGCCACTCCCGACATATTCGTGCAGTCCACCCACTTGCGAGGATAAGGGCGTTGCTGTCCTCTCGGGAGAAAGGAAGATGGGTGGTGTTGCTCATAAAGTGGCCTGCGCTGGCGGCTGCATCAGATCTAATATTGCCTTGTATGCCCGAGTGACCGAACAGCCACTGAAGAATGATGTCATGACCTTCGCGCACTGCCATTGTGTGAATTTCGCCAATTTCACATTCAAGCTGACTGCGGTTGTTGTGAAGCGTTCGGAGGGTTTGTAAGGCGCTGCGCGAGTCGAGGAATATTACCCGCTGCTGGGCATGATGTCCGCTGATGTAATGAAGTGCAGCCCTTACAGCTGTCAATTCGGTAGAAGTCGAGGATGGTTTGTGGCTAAGTTTTCTTTCGATAGTGCACCGGGCTGATGGGATCCATTCGCCGATGGCGGATGAGACCGGGCGAACCGAGCCATCCGCATTAACATGTGTGTAGCCTTTGTAAGTGCTGGAGATATACACGAGTGTGAAGATCTTGAAGGCGGCCACAGGCATGGCGGACTTTTCGCTAAATCCGGGTACCGTCGTGCAAATTTTCCATGGCGCCAGTACCCACGGTGCTGCTATCGACTTTTGAGTCTTGAAAATTCGCCGGAAGCAGGCGTCTTACATGCTGTGCTGAGATGTCTGCCAGAGGATGCGTATGACACCGAATCAGATGGCGCAAAGACGTTCGAAGCACCTCTTGGCGTTGTAGCACTGTGGCGGAAAAGCACAGAGCTTCGCACAGAGCTCCAACGGTCGATGTGCATTTAGGTAGACCCAGGCAGGTGCGCATAGCTTTTGCCACCACTGAATTTATGACCTTCAGGCTTAGGCGATAGCTGATGTAGGGGGCCGGCAGGCTGTAATGGAAGATGCCGACAAGAAGGGTTTTATATAGGCAAAAGAGGGAGGATACAGGGCAGCCCCATGGATTTCTACCGAGCATACGCAGAATGCGCACAAAACCCAGAAGCCGCTCCTTCAGTCGCCGAATATGTGGGGCCCGTGACATTGAGCGGGCAAACGCCACTCCGAGAAACTTGTTGGACTTGACATAAGGTGCTGGAATACCTTCTACGGTGAGTGTATAATGGAAAAATCGCGCCGCGTGACTGCTATCGCAGCACACTCCTCAGGGGAAAAAATGAGACCACAGCATCTGAGATATTTCCTCATCTTCAGAATTGCCTTCTGGAGTGCGGCGCGAATGTTTCGACGGTTCCTACCTGAAGCCTAGATGCAGATGGCGTCTGCGTAGAGTGAAATGTTAGCATCTTTGGGTAGGACTGTTGGGAGACGTATGAGACACATGCTAAAAAGTGTCATGCTCAAGACGCCGCCCTGAGGAACTCCTTGCGTGACGGGGTGTTTGGCCGTTTCGCCATCACTCGTGGCCATGTAGACGTACTGGTCTTGCAAGTAGTCACATAGTCACAGGAACATGCGTCCTCGAAGCCCTGTGCATGTCATCTCTCGTCGGATGGCTTCGTGTGCGAAGC
Organism: Haemaphysalis longicornis; assembly: GCA_013339765.2. NCBI lineage: Eukaryota > Metazoa > Arthropoda > Arachnida > Ixodida > Ixodidae > Haemaphysalis > Haemaphysalis longicornis. The sequence continues at coordinate 8,896 of JABSTR010003278.1, read as the reverse complement.
TGTAGAATGCTGCTTTGATGTCAAAATAAGACAGCTATAGTGATGTTTCTGACTGGTTTTTGGCCGGTAAAATATCTGACACCAAGGAAAGGATGTTGTCTACGCTACTACGTCCTCTCCTGAAACCAGACATTTTAAATGGATAAATGTCTCGATTCTCCAGGTCCCAAACAAGCCGTTCCAGCACCATCTTATCCATTACCTTGCGAATACAACTTAGTACTAGTGCAATTGGCCGATAAGAGTCTATATTCGTTGCCGGTTTGCCTGGTTTGAGAATCGCCACGATCGGGGCAATCTTCCAGCAGGCCTCAAGACGCCCGATCTGCCAGGATTGGTTGTAGAGGGAGAGCAACTGCTGGAGAGCCTTGGGGCCCGAGTAGCGTAAAGCCAAATACATGATTCCATCAGCGCCCGGAGAGGAAGACAAGTTGAGATTTCCCAACGCCGTGGTAAGCTCTTCATTAGTGAAGAGAGAGAGAAATGACCTGTATTGATTCGTCCTGCGAGAAAGGTGGCGGGTTAGGCCACGCAGGGCTTCGCCGCACCTCGTCTAACTACCTGCGCTAGGTAGGGGGCGGAGCCCGAGGCGTCGTGCCCGGCCGGCCGCGCGGGTTACTCGGATCGCCCGCGCCGTCGCCGTCCGCTCGATCCCCGCGGGGGCCGGGAGGCGAGGGGCGCTGGCTTTCCTTTCGCCGTTGCAGCGCCAGAGCTTCCTCGAGCCGCTGAGGGTTCATCCATCAGCGTTGCGTTCGCGGTGGAGTCACAGGACGGGGACACTCCCGAAATTACCACGTTGCTGGGCGGAGTGGTGATTTTAGTGCAGAATTTCTCGGCAACGCTCACTTCACTGACGCCCTTCTGGACAGCAACGGCTGAGAACGGGTGAAGTGGGCTTGGTGGAATTCTCAAGGTGCGAAACGTTTGCCAGATACGCGTGAGCGGTTTGTGTGGATCTAGTCGAGAGCGGAACTGACTCCAGCGCTGTTTAGCTAGCTTGCGAACATCTGAGGTATTACAGATGTCCGGGGCACACACAAAATACCTCAAAGAATTAGGCTTGACGAGGGCCTGTGCCCCTTCGTCGGGTGTTTGATAACGGTCAAACAAACAAAGGTGCTTAGTCGCAGGGGTAGCACAAAACTAAAAAATACTACAAAGAACAATATATGAGAGCAAGGTTTACATTACAGGGAATACAGAAAAAAATAACAGCAAGAATTTCTTCCCGAAATATAACTGAAATAATGTTTGCAATACGCAGTGTACGCGCGACGAAGGTAGTCCACAGAATTGAACAAAACACTGGCAATCATAGGCAACAAACAAGGTTCGCTGAATATAGGGAGCTCCTTCTACCGAATACGGAGTTGCGTGTTGTCGGTCTCGGAATGGCTGTGTTCGTGATGTATAACGCTCGCAGAATTGCACTGGCATGGGTATGCGCTGTGAATTTGATTGCTACGGAAAAAGGATTAACGGTGACTTACTTGACATATGCGGTGCTCATAGCTGAGCCAATATACGATGCCTCAGGGATCACATAAGAAGCAAAGTAGGATCCGCACTGAGTGCAGGATTGTCCCGTACTAGGGAGAAAAATTTCTATTTCTCTGTTCATAAATTACCTATTTTGAGCATATTTTCCCCGCGGGTTTTTCGAGAATTACCCGCAAAATTCTCTGCGTTCTCTTTCTGTAGCTTATGGATCTTTAAGTGGATTGCTGTTCGGTTTTCGGCGTTAGCCAGCGCCACATATGTCGAATTTACGTAGCCTTCCGAACGCAGACCCCATTCAGAGAATCACAGTTTTAGCGTGAAATAAATTCCACTACATATGCCGCTCACAAGCATTTGACTATGCATTTCACGTTTTGGTACCAAACATCATTCTACTTTGCATGCTAAAGATCTAAGTTTAAACTGCCCGCATGAAAAAGAACAAGACATTGTTGGGTAACCGAGGTAATATTTGCTCAGAACTCGGACTGCTGGCGCCATCGTTTGTTGACTGCTAGCCCACAGACCAAGGCACTCCAAAAATGTTGTATATTGCGCAGGAATACATGCGACCACGATTCAGTCCCTCAGCCGCCGCCGCGTCGTGCTTTACTAGCTCGTTCTCACAGAGTACTCTCCTCGTTATGCTCCCTCGTGTTTTAATGAATTGGATTGGAAGTGGTCTTGGATGGTTGTGGCTTGCGGTAACACGACTGCGGAAATTTGAACACTAATCTGAGGATCTGTTAAATGAAATTAAGAAAAGAACCAAGTAATGAATGATGCGAGGTCCGGTTCACTGACATTACCTTTTTTTTACTCCCCGCACTACCAAAGTTCCCTGAATATATGAAAGATTTCCTTTTTCCCTTTTGGACGAAATTACAGCCGAAAATTCCCCCAAAAAGGGAAAATTCCCCGCATGGAACATCCCTGACTGGGTCCCAGGTTGCAGGAGCCACACTGAATGTTAGGAAGCAGCGGCATGGATTGGGAGCTCCTGAAGGAGGGAGGTCATGCTAGCCTTAATTACGCATAAAAAGTGGTGTTATTCAGGAGAAGTGAAACAGTGCGTGTAAGATATACTAAGGCTACTAAAGAGGTGCTGAATGAGTTGGACACATAATCTGATTTCTTTATCAGTTTGAGTTCTAGGATACGAATTTTTAGGGACGAAGCACTTTAAGCCCGAAGCGTGGCCGTTCAACGTCCGGCGTCCGTGCTCACGGCACGGCACCGTGTAAATCGAAACATCTGGTAAAAAGAGGTTCACGGGAGGTTAACAAGAAAAAAAATGAAAGATTCACAAACGGTTACAGAGAGAGAAAGAGAGTGCTCCTGGAGAGCCGTGCTGCGCATGCACGATTGGCTTTGGATTGGATTGGATTGAGTTGAATTAGGTTTGAATTGGATTGGATTGAATTGGATTGGAAGTCGTTTAGCAGGCAGTAAGCATTCTCACGGGTGATTTACGGTAAGAACTATTCCCAGTGCTTTGCCCACTTGTCATGATTCACTTCGTGGAGATGCGAGAATTTTTTTCTGTTTATGCACACGCCCTTCTTTGCCAGGAAGGTTCGACAAAAAATTCGGATCCCTACGTACCGGGCCTCGTAGCCAATTTGGTGACGCCGACTGTCGCGCCACACAGGCAAGTTCCGCCAGGTGGAGTAAAGTAAACTGCGAGCGCGTTTGGCCGATATAGAGCGTACCCAAACAAACGAACAAGCAATGCTGGCAACAAGCTAAGTGGAAACTCAAAACTCCGAAGTCTGGGGTGGCATTCGATCGCACCGCAGGCCACGTACCGTGTCTTCATGGCAATAGTTCGTGTGGCGGCCGCGAGGGAGCATGGTGCTTTCCGTTCAGCCGATCTTTACAGATGAACTAAGCGTGCATGCTTGCACTACATACTAAACTAAGGTACTGTATAATTAGTTGAACTACACATTGCTAACAAAAGAGCTTTGGAAATTCAGTTCAGCGTCCTTTAAAAATTAAAGCCCTTACACTCAATGTGAAAGCTGTCGGAAGTGCAGAGCAGTGATTCGCCATAATGGGGTGCAGCGCCGTTATCCGCTCACTGGTGCCTCCCGATGCATTTCAAATTTCCCGCCTTCGCTGTACTCGCGCGCACCTGCCTGAAACTGCGCCAGTTTTCTTTGACAAGCACCAGCGCTTCACGAGGTTTGAACGGTTGTAACTATTTAAACTGCGTGGTTTTCCGAGCCTCAGCGTGACTCCCTGACGACGGGACAGAAGGCTCTACTTAGGTCCGTTATCTCGCTTCGCTGCCTGATTCGGGCAGTCGCATCGACCGTTAGGGAGCTAAGACGGCAAGGCGAGCCCATAAAGTGCTCTGGACTTAAAAAGTGCAACTGTAGGTGATGTGGGGTATACCATTATACTCACAAAACAGGCGACTCGAAATGTAGATCGAGGCTGGTAACCGGATGAAAGGGTTTATAGGAGAGAATTTTGGGGAGAGTGATGTACTGGCTGGGATTGAACAGAAAAAAAAAACAGGGCGATTGGAAATCAGTTGAAGCTAAATCAGGGCCAGTGATCTTCCTTAATACGTAGCAGAATTACCGTTTCTATATGCAGAAAATCTCAATTTTTATTGAGCACTTTTACCCGCGGGTTTCTTAAGAAATTCCCGTACGTTTCCCTGCAGGCTCTTTTTGTGACGAATTATTCTTTCACGTCAATTCCAGTTCCGTTTTGGGCGTTAGTCAGCGCCACCTATGTCTTCTTTACATTCGCGTTGACGACGCAAACGCCGTTCACAGTTTGAGTGTGAACGAAGAGCATTGCGTGCTAACGCTTTGAGTTGAAAGTGCCACTACGAGAATGATGAACATATTTTGGGTAATTGGGGAATTTTATCCATAAAATGTATTCATAACGTGCCTTGACAAATGCCGTGTTTAAAATGACTCTTGCAAGATCCTGTTTGCTGACCAAATGTTTTCATATTTTTACTCCACAACTATTAAAACTAGCTGCAACTACCAAAGATTCTCTTTGCTCCTTCCGGCAAATATCAGAGTCCAGAATTCCTTGAAAAACGGAAAATTCCCCACACAAGATATCACTGAGCAGGGCTAACGTAAACTACTACTATCGCATAGTAGTGTAAACTACTACTAGCGTAAACTACTACTAGGGTATACTACTAGCGTATAAGCATACCGTGACTGCCGTGTATTCCTTGCGTACCGGGATCCGACTGGGCATGTGGGCATTCGTTCCCGTAGGGTTACTCAGTTGCGCTGGCGAGCGGCCAGCCCTCGCCGTGCACGCGCGCGCATGCGCACTCGGGTCCCGTTACGCATGGTACGCACAGCTAAAACTCTCTATTATCATATTTATTATCTTGCGGACACCTTGTTCCCTTACCGATATGCGCCCCTTTCTCCTTTTCGCCATGATGCCAGTATGGAGCGATACCACGGCGAGGGCCGATCCAGTCCGACTGTACCACATGTCCGCGCAGAAGGATTCGGTCGGCCGTCGGCTGCCTTCACCCCGCTTCGGTGTCTCGCCTGGCAACACCCGCAATCCGTGCCCCTCGACCGCACGTCGGTGCAGGTGGGTGAAGCCCTGGGTCCGGGCTTCACGGAGGAGTGAGTACCAGAACACCGACCACATGCTCCGCCGTCGCAGGACCTCACTGTTTCCTGAAGGTCACTATTAAAGGATGCTGGTTATACTTGTCCTTGTAAATGACCTCAGTGCGATTCTGCTTTGATAAGTGGCCAACTATTTGAGGCGCGCCAATAAAAAGAGAGCGGGGCACAGAGCAATGATTTATAAATTTCGTGATTCACCTTACCTTGTGTTCTTCATACAGTTTTTGTTTTTACTGGTTAGGCCGACAACAAATTCTTATGTTTCGCCCGTTCTCTGCCAAAGTGATCGATGGCACTAGCGCCGTTGTTTCCTTCACCGCATCCAGCAAAACAATTCCTCGGGGCTCTTGAAGGGACTCCGCAACAGTTGCGAGAAACGCTTGCACTCTTTTTTGAGCGTCTGGAAGCGCTGCGAAAGTTAGTTATCGCCACCAAGGAGCGTCGCTGCGTGATTTGCTCATCGCAGCACAGCCAGCTTCCGTTTCTGCAGTGCTTCTGTGGCTTTTTTTAAACACGAAAGTTTTTACGCCCGGGTGCACCAAGATCTCATCGACGTCATATCCGTCAGGGAAATGACATCGCCAGAAAAAGTTCAATTGACTCGGCTCCGCCCGGATTCGAGCCACGAACTCTCCAGCCGCAACGGAAGGTACACAGCGCTGTGCTATGAATTCAAGCGTAAGTACGTCTACGAACGCACCCTATATCTTTCACACTACCTTATTCATTCAGATGGTGCTGTCGTCTAGGAGAGGCGAAGCGAAGTAGTTCAGCATGACGCTAATGAACGCCGACAGTTGGCGTCTCGATGCCAGCATTTTCGTGCACGCGGGACGCGGGTGAATTGAGGCACCCTCCGCCCCTACTGCTTTCTGTTTCGGTTTCGGTTCGGTTTCGTTCGCATGGTTTTCAAGGGGCTGTGATTTCAGCCGGATTTACGCAATTTTCGGCGCGTGCAATCCAGTGTCTAACGTTGATGCGTGCTGGCGTACCAACGCAATATAAATAGCAATGTACAAGTTCATATGGATGCACAACAAACATTTAAATGCTCCTATGAAGGCATATTTCACTTTTGTGTTTTACCGATTCCTATGAAAGAGACATCAACTACATTTTTTTTTTCAAGTGGCTGTCGATTGCGTTTATTCTGCAACTGAGAGAAAGCCGGCCAGTAGCCGCTACAATGCTGTAATGACGTAATTCCGACGCTCAAAAGAGGCGGAGACTATAAAAGAGAGAAAACTTTCTTGAGCAAGTTTTCGAGTTATCTGATGGGCATACAGCCGGAAGTTTTGACTGAGGTACTTTTTGACCCCATGTTCTTTGTAGTGGATGTGTTTATTGACTACGTTCTGGGAGCATTTAAGATTTAGAAAAAAAGTTAAAAAAGTGTTGCAGGGTCCCTCTAAGTTTTCTTACGGGCTTTGAACATGAGAGTACTAAGCCTTCCCCTGTTGATATTTATCAACGACTTTCTTATTCCCACATCGTATTTGCGCCTCTGTCTTCGTTTGTTTCTTCCCCTTTTCGTGTGAATTACATCGACAGACAGTCTGCAAGTCTTCACCCACTGCTTCTCCAGAAGCAGAGTCTCCGTGGCTGGCGTGAACCTCTTCTACTCACGTGCGTTCACGCTCACCTCCCATGTGGTACGACGTAAACGCTTCACGGACTGGGTTTCCCCATGTACCGCTGCTGGCAAAGTGCTAAGGCTCCACGGAGGCAGCGTACTCGGCTCTAAATCTAGATAACCGGGTTCGATGCGAAGTCAAATGCGTTTCACGGGGAGAGCCTAAAGTTTCCCACTGTGAAAAAAAAAAACGGCATTATTGCCCGGTACAAATAATGACCACCCCTGGAAAGAGTAAAAATCATGCACCCCTGCGCCTAACAACGATTCCTTGGACCCTGGTTTGTCGTCTGAGTCGCAGACTGTTTTGGAGTTTTGGACTGTAACTCGTTGAGCCCTGACTTCGGAACTTCGCCTTTGATTTCGCACTAAGAAACCTTCACGTTCACCCATCGTCGTCGTTATACCGAGGGGTGCACGCTTTTTTCTAATTTTGCACGTCTATGCACCCCTCTTCTATCAAAGACTGCTTCGCCTGGGTCGGGATGGCAGCGATCAGATAGAAGCCGGCTTTATAACGGGAGGGGAGCAGGTTGAATTGCGACCACAGGAAGCATTTGTTTTCCCTTTCACTTCACCCACGATCAACATCATCGTCAGAAAAAGTTGGCTTCCCTGCAGTGAGTTTTTTGGTACCAACTGATGCCATCAGTGAGGCATAGAAAGCTTTTGCATGCTTCAGTAACATCGACGTGGCTATGGTTGGCAGCATTTTAGCCTTGTCAGAGGCCGGAAAAAGCAAAACTCTTTCAAAACTTGATTCAAAACTTGCTTCGACCGCTTGAAAAACGCCTTGCGATAAAGCCAGCCTTTTAACGCGCCTTCGAGCGCAGTCAACTATACAGCGATGACTAACTTTACGCAGTGCCAACAATGGCCGCTGATGCAAATGATGAGACACCTTCTACATGCCCGTGTTCATGGGTCCTTCATCGACATGGCCGTGCCCACTACGTGATGCAATTGAGTTGTGCCACCACAATCACCGCAAGGTCACGGCAATGTCACCGGCTCAAAAAATACCCTTTACAGGCACAAATTAGGGGATACGTGAGCCTAAGGGGTGTAGCCCGAAAGAACCCATTCCCGTTTGACCCCTTCCCGTTTGAACCCATTCCCGAAACGCCGTTCCCGCTTGACCCGTCCCGTGTGCGCCCGTTCCCGAAACGACCTTCCCGTTTGGGCGCTTCCTGTTTCAGCCCGTTGCCGAAACGCCCTTCTCATTTGAACCCACATCGTTGCAACCCATTTGAATTTCTGAAAATATGCGTTACCGTCTTCGAAACTGTTCCCCAAAATATGCTTACAAGCAACGCGTCATGCACTAAAAACTTGTATGCACCAAATTTTCCGGAATCAACCGATATTTACGGCCGCTAAAAGTTTCCGAATGCCTTAGGCATCCCTCTTGACACAAAATTTGTAGCGGCGAAAGTGTACTAGAAAGATACCCAATATCTTGAGGAATGCACGCATTGGATTTTTCTGCAGTTGGTGTTGGTACGTGCGGCTGAAATTTATTTATCAGCCCCTCTTATGCTCATTGTTTGGAGCGGAGATTTGTCTTCTGGTTGGAGAGATCTATAGATCAAAAGATGTCCGTAGGAGAGACTTTAAAAAAGGCAAAAACGAGCAGAAATCTGAGAATTGGCTACAAATGACTTTCCTACGTGAGTAATGGGCAGATATTTTTATTTATTTACTGATACTTTACGGCCATGGTCGGGCTCATGCAGGAGGGAACATAAAAACACACCAGTATTGGTTGGCGTAGTTTAAAAACGCCCCACACAAATAAGTAAAAGACATAAATCTGTAATAGACGCAAAGGGTTCCGAACAAGGATATGCATTCGTAATGTATTCCAATTTTGAAATACGACGATTCAACCAGAACACATATTTACAATACGTGGGGAAAATTCTTCTAACGATACCGAGTTAACTTAACTGTTCGTTCAGTTAACTTATTCCAGTAAGAAATTGCACGAGGAAACAAAGAGAACTTTCGAATAGTAATTCAGCTGATTGGCTGCCTAATAGTCTTACTATGATGTCTTCTCGCTGAACGTCTGGAAGGCCCTTGGAGGTAGTATTCCCGCGACAATTTTAAGTTTCTCTAGTAAAGA